>JADLZN010002392.1:61042-80350 GCA_018155175.1 Sinocyclocheilus anophthalmus | reverse complement strand
GTGAGGAAAGATGTTTGGATCTGACTTCCTCTGGAGTGCAGCAGCATAAAGAAACCATTTGGTAAAAAGTAATGGTGGACCTTTATTGGTTCATAGAAGGATAGAAGGATGGGTGGATTTATGGTGTTGCACTCTAGGCAAAGGGTTTAGCGGTGAGGCTTGGTGAAGCCTCAGAGGGGGGAATATATTGTGTAATTTTATTGAAGTATTATGTGAAAATGAAAGTAATCAGTATATAAATTAATATGCTGAATTATGTTAACTCTGGATGTAGTGATGGGGAATGATGAACGTATAATGGTATTTTCATTAGACAGTGGACCTTTCATTAGACGGTACACCTGTGAACTTGAAATAATCTAATATTATTAGGAACACGTATAATGGTCTTTTCATTAGACAGTGGACCTTTCATTAGACAGTAAACATGAACTTGAAATAATCTAATATTATCAGGAGCAGGTGGATGGATTTGACGCACACCTCCTCATGTGACCACTACCAACCAATGAAATAAAAGCTTTTTTAAAAAATGGCTGATCGGACCACATTCCACCATTAAAAAACAAGGCCAAAAGGGTTGGAAACAATTGTGGCAAATCAGGTATCTATAACCAATAAAAAATAACTGGAACAAAGAAAAAACTGAAAATGACCAAATTTGGAGAGAACAAAGGGTATATAATATGAGCTGACAAACAAAGACTTTGGAATGATTTGGAATGCTGTGACTGTCTTCCCGGCTTTGTTTCTTTGTTAAATAAAGTCTTATTTTGACATCTGGAACTCTGCTTCTCCACTTCATTGGCCGCACACAAGAAAAATCCACAACACTAGGTCCATTACCTCTAGACTAAAAGGGCTAGCATGTAACAACGTGGTGTAATTGTAAGTATCTGCTCATTTCTTTCTTGTTCTGTTTGGCTGTTTTCTTTTTGGTGAAGAAGGCCTCTGAGGTAGTGAGAATTATGGAATTTGATTTAATTTAATTTACTCTTTCTCCTACCATAGAGGTTTTTGAACGTTGCAGGAAGGCAGATTTGTTTTTAATAGCAGATTTCTTTAATATTGAGGTTTCAAGGCAGGCTACCAAACAAATTATTGAAGATGACTTGCGTGAAAAGCTAGTCGATGTAGGGATTTTACCAGATTACTCTGTTGTCGGTGCTGAGGAACAACCTGGATTCACAGCACAAGCTGTGACTGGTGGGGTTCTTCCTGGGCCGGCAACTGAGACTCTGGGTGAGTCAATGTTAGCGGTCAAGTTGAAGGAGTTAGACCTCCTAATAAAAAAAACAGGAGTGTGAAGGGCAGAAGACCCAGAAGACACACAGAGAACACAAAGTCGTGTGACCTACAAACACTAGAGGAACCTCAAACAAAAACCACACCGCAAGCAGATAGGGATATTAAGATGCGTGAGTTAGACTTACGTGCTCGGGAATTAAATCGAAAGCCAGTTCCTATGCCTCGTTCTATATTCCCCTCTGCTTTATCTTCTGTCACTTCACCTGCTGTTGTTTTACACCAAAGTACTGATAATGCAGCTACTGAGCCAGATTTTGATGTTGGTAAGTACCTTAAACTCGTACCCCCGTTTAGAGAAGCGGAAGTAGATTCGTATTTCATTGCCTTTGAACGGGTTGCTATGAAATTACGGTGGCCAAAAGATGTGTGGGCTCTTTTGTTGCAGTGCAGTCTTTCTGGTAAAGTGCAAGAGGTTTGCTCCGCCTTGCCAATAGATCAGTCCCTTGACTATGATGTAGTAAAATCTGCCGTTCTGAGAGCATTCGAGTTGGTGCCTGAGGCATACCGTCAAAAATTTAGATCATATATGAAAACAGCCAAACAGACATTTGTTGAGTTTGCGAGGGAGAAGAAAACCCTTTTCGAGAGATGGTGTCTCTCCAGCAAGATCACTACTCTTGATCAGCTTCAAGAGCTGTTCTTGCTGGAGGACTTCAAAAGTTGTCTTCCGGAAAATGTTGTTGTCCATTTAAAGAGCAGAAAGTTGCAATTCTTTCTGATGCCGCGGTTTTGGCTGATGAGTTCGTGTTGACTCATCGGAATGTGTTTCCCCCTGCACGTCGTATTAATGTATCCCCTTCCGTTTGCGAAGTAGTTGATAGGGAAGCGACACGTGTTTTCTTACGCACTGGCAAAGGTGAGGCCCAGTCGAGTGTGTGTCGTAAGAATGCTTTGAGTGATAAGCGAGCTTGTTTTTATTGTCTTGATCCCAGTCATTTAATTTCTGACTGTAAGGCATGGAAGCAAAAGAATCCCGCTTTCAAATCTAAAAGTTTTGCACTCGTACACCCTGCATTGGAGGAAAGCCACACAACCGCTCTGTCCTATCAGCCTTTTCTCCTGAATGGCTCAGTGTCTCACTCAGTTGATTCTGAGAGTAAACCAATCACCATTTTGAGAGACACTGGGTCAGTTCAGTCATTTATTTTAGAGGAGTTATTGCCACGGTCTACCGAGACTTACTCCGGTACAGACGTGCTTATACGTGGAATTGGAATGCAGTGTATAAACGTTCCTCTTCACAATATCTACTTGAAGTCAGAACTCATAACAGGTACTGTAAAACTTGGTGTACGTTCTCAGCTACCTGTTGAGGGGGTGGGGGTTATTCTGGGGAATGACCTCGCAGGGGGCAAAGTTTTTCCCAGACCAATTGTGGTCCATAACCCTAGCGTGTGTGAGCAACCTGATATAGCACGTCAATTTCCTGCAGCTTTCCCTGCATGCGTTGTGACTCGTGCTCAATCGTCTAAATTCAGAGACATGGTGGATCTCTCTGAATCATTTTTGGTGTCGCATGACGAATTTGTGGAAGATAAGATACCAGTCGAGCCAGAAGTTGGCCCTAACAGTGACAGTGCAGTTACATGTCCTTTAAAGGTTGGTAAGGAGCAATTGGCTGCTGCTCAGAAATTAGACCCCTCATTGGTAAAATGCATTGAAATTGCTGTTCCGCTTAGTCACGTGTCCAATGCTAAGGTAGCTTATTTCTGGGAAGATACGGTGCTCATGCGCAGGTGGAGGCGTGAAGCTCATGAGGATTCGCAAGAATTCCTCCAAATTGTATTGCCAGCTGGTTACAGAGAGCAGGTGTTAAAACTGGCTCACGAACATGCGCTGTCAGGACACTTGGGTGTCACAAAAACCTTTCACCGAGTTTCATGGTACTTTTATTGGCCCGGATTAAAATCGGATGTATCTAACTTTTGTAGATCGTGTCCTGTATGTCAATTGGCCGGGAAAGCCAGCAAAAATATACCAGTTGCGCCTCTACAGCCAATACCGGTTATGAGAGAACCTTTTGAACGACTCCTTGTTGACTGTGTGGGTCCGGTGCCCAAATCTAAGTCAGGACACGAATACATTCTAACAATCATGTGTACCGCCACACGTTTCCCAGAAGCGATTCCTTTATGCACCATTAAAGCCAAAATCGTCATTAAGTAGTTGGTGAAATTCTGTACTACCTTTGGTCTGTCCCGTGTTGTGCAAACTGACCAAGGCTCGAATTTTACATCCAAGGCATTTACACAGACCCTTGCTGAGTTAGGGGTCAAACACCAGCTCTCTAGCGCGTATCATCCTGAGTCGCAGGGCGTGCTTGAGAGATTTCATCAAACCCTTAAATCAATGTTGCGCTCCTATTGTGTAGGCCATGGGAAGGACTGGGCTGAAGGTCTTCCGTACCTTATGTTTGCGGTCCGTGAAGCAGAGCAAGAGAGTCTTGGGTTTAGTCCGGCTGATCTTGTTTTCGGTCACACTGTGCGTGGCCCGTTGAAGTTGCTTAGTGAACAATTATTAGCTAAAGTCTCCCCGCCTGTGACCATTCTTGACTATGTCAGCACTGTTCGTGAGCGACTGTATAAGGCCTGTGAACTGGCTAGAGAACACTTGATTACAGCTCAGTCAAGAATGAAGACTCGCTACGATAAGAGAAGTGTGAATTTTTTCAACCTGGTGATAATGTTCTTGTTCTCTTACCTGATCCAGGCTCTGTGTTTCGATCTAAATTTTCGGGTCCATATGAAGTCAAAGAAAAGCTCAGTGACACAAATTATGTCATACTCCTGATCGACGTCGTAAGACCCGTGTATGTCACATAAATATGTTGAAGCAATTTATTGTGCGTGGTGAGAAGCCTATTTCCTTCTGTGTTTCACCAGTCGCAGTGGCTACTGTTAATGAATTGCCCGAAGATGAGCCAGTTGAAAAAGTTACACAAGTTGCAGCTAAAAAGCTTCAAAACTCTGCCGTATTGAGTGATTTGCAGAGCTTTCTTGCACACCTGACAACAGAACAGAGTGAGCAAATTATTAAATTGGTTCATGAATTTCCTTCACTCTTTTTGGATGTGCCTGGTAGAACGACCATGTTGACACATGACATTGATGTAGGTGAATCTCATCCTGTCAAGCAACATCCTTATAGAGTAAACCCCAGGAAGCGTGACATAATGAGATCTGAGGTTGAGTATATGCTGCAGCACGGTCTAGCAGTGCCTAGTCAGAGTCCATGGAGTTCGCCTTGTTTATTAGTGCCTAAACCCGACGGCTCCTATCGATTCTGTACCGACTACCGTAAGGTTAACGCCTTAACGAAACCTGACTCCTTTCCTCTGCCTCGGTTAGAAGATTGTGTTGACCGAGTAGGCTCTGCTAGATATGTCACCAAATTAGACCTGTTAAAGGGTTATTGGCAAGTGCCCTTAACTCCACGTGCATCTGAGATCTCCGCGTTTGTCACTTCTGAACATTTCCTACAATATGAGGTTCTAGCTTTTGGCATGAGAAATGCACCTGCCACCTTCCAGCGCCTTATGCAGGTGGTCTTGTCAGATGTTCCGAATTGTGACGCGTACCTGGATGATGTAATCATCTATTCAAAAATCTGGGAAGAGCACGTAAAGACTTTGGAGTTGGTATTCAGTCGCTTGGCTGCTGCCTCTTTAACCTTGAATCTTGTTAAATGTGAGATTGGTAAAGCTGTGGTAACATATCTGGGGAAACAAGTTGGCCAGGGTTTTGTTTTTTAAGCGGCAGTTGACGTAAGGTTGCTGCATACTGAGTTTTCCTAACCCCGTAACCAGCGGGATTTACGACAGGTTTTTAGGTATGAGTGGGTACTACTGGGGATTCTGTTGTAACTTCACTATTGTGTCTCCTCTTACTGTCCTTCTCCGTACTTCCAAGAGTTTTAAGTGGCGCACTGAGTGTGATGCTTTTAAGGCTGAAAAAAAATATCCTTTGCCATGCCCCAGTGTTGGCTGCCACTAATTTTGATTTGCCTTTTAAACGCCAAGTAGATGCCAGTGCTACCGGTGCTGGAGCAGTCCTGCTGCAGGAGGACTCCCGTGGAATTGACCACCCCATCTGCTTCTCCAAGAAGTTCTCGAAATGCCAACAACGCTACAGTACGATTGAGAAGGAGGCCCTCGCCTTGCTGTTAGCTCTTCAGACATTTCGAGGTTTATTACGGATAAGCAAGTGCTGTAGAACAAAAAAAAAAAAAAGAAAAAAAAAAAAAGAAAAAGAGAAAAGAGAAAAAAAAAAAAAAACTGCCATCAACCCAATGATCTTTCTCCCCGATGTCCAAACTCTAACAACGTTTGAGCGCGGGCACCTAATGGTCCAGGAGTATATCATTAATCTCCAGTCATCGTGGTAAAGACAATGTGGTGGGGTGGAGCGCTCTCTAGGACAAAGTGTGGAGACTTAACTGGGTTGGTTAAAACAAAAAACAAAAAAATTATGACTGAGTGGCACTACTATTGGAGTTTTATGAGTAGTTTTGTTTTACAATCGGGGTTTGTTAAAAATTTATGGTGGGGGGGTTATTCCTCGAGAGTATTTGATTTGTTATATTGCGCTGGTGGGGTGGTGTTGTTTTTTTGTTTTTGTTTTTTAGACAGACACACGCTGAAGTGAGGAGGGAACTTCGCAGCAGGGTGTCTCACACTACGCTCACCACATGTTCTACCCTGTAACAGTACCCAGGAGAGGACGGTGATTGGGTCCACCTGTTGCTGATTTGCTGCCCATTTACCTCAGCTCCACTGATTGGCTGCCGCCAGGAGAAAGCCAGCATATAAAACCAGCACTGCCTTTCAACAAGGGGAGAGGGTTGCAGATTGTAACCTTTCACACGGACTGCTTTTCTCTGGCTCCAGATAACTTTGTCTGTTGTTAAGTGCTAACCATTGGTGCTACTGTGGGCTTAGTTGGAGACTTGTAAGTTTGTTTAGAATTTAAGTATTTTGTAAGGAAACTTGTAGGGAGGTGGGTGCCTTTTTATTTAATTGCTTTTCTCCTGGTTATTTGGATAGTCAAGGAGATAGGGAAGTTCATTTTGTTCATTTTCTTTTGGTTTATGTATAGGTAAGTTATGGTTAAAATTGAGTTAGAAATCTTTTTGTTTGTTGTGTTGGCCTTTGCCCCCTCCTGAAGCTTATGTTTCCCTTTATCTTTTTCTTATGATTTAATAAAAAAAACGTAAGTTCTTGTTTGGAGGTGTTATTGGGGTTGGAGACAAGAGGTCCCTGTGCTTTCTATCCAAAATTTACTGCTAGGTCCATTACCTCTAGACTAAAAGGGCTAGCATGTAACACCTTCTTTTACAATTTGAAGGATATTTGAGCAAATTGGTGGCCTAGCTTCATGGTTTCTAAAACCATTTACCACCTTCACATGTTATACATTTAAAAAATGTAGTAATATTTTATTTTTGTTTTTGTTTGAGCTTATATATATCCATATTCATAACAGCCTGAGTAATTTAGGTTTTGAACAGTAAACTTTCAAGCGTCAGGTTTGTGAACATATGTTGATGATGTATCTAGTCAGAAGGACTCATGAGCAGCAACCTTTTTATTTGAGTTTGTCATTTATGTCCCCATGCCAAAATGGGAGGAGGGGGGTTCGGGAAGGGGATATAAGAGTTCAAAAATATTTGTTATCGGTCATAACTTAAGGGGAAAAATAGTGCAGACACTGGACATGGTTGAATCTTTCTAGAGCGCATGTGTCAATCGCCCAAGTTCGTGCACAACATCAAATGAAGTATACTTTGAAAGGCTACGCATTCGACTGTATGCATACGCTAGCGTACAAAAATGAAGTATACTTTACGTATAAATACATATGAATACTCAGGATTTCACGATGCAAAAACAGATGTGATTATAATTACTGTATACAACATGCAGACCTTCAGTGAACTGAACGACATACAATTTGTGTTGTTTTTAATTCTCACTGAATTTGTTACTTTTAGTTCTCAGTGCATCACATAAATTAAGCTTGAGAGGAATGACATTAAGAAACATCATTAGCAGCGAGAGCTTCTATTCTAAGTCTCTGTCTCTGAGGGTCTGTTTGAACGGTCTACTCATAATATAGCCCAGCATATAAGAAACTTCTTTGGAATCTCTGATATGTTGGAATTGAAGGGAAGAAATTGCCGTGATGCATGACCCTCCACACAAAGCAAGTCTAAGCACTTTACAAACTGAAACTGAATGTTCTGCTCATAGTCATCTTTTCTCTCACATCTGGGTGACAATGTTTTTTGAACACTTCACATGTGAAGGTACACAAAATGGTAGTCATATTTGTCTTTCCCTAATGAAATCAGTTTTAATATCCTCCTGGCTCTATAAATGTACAATTGATAGAAAAGCACATCACTTTCACTTTTTTTTTAAATAAGGTCGTTTAATTGGATTTATAAAACTTTCTTTAATGACTTGGACTTCAATCACTCGTTTGCTCTGGGGACATTCTCAACTCGGTTCTCAATCTCCATAATCACATGTAAGAAGGCCTCAGAGAATATTATAATACGTCTCAATGACACAGTTGCTTCAACTGAAAATACCCACTTCTGTGATTGGCTAACATCTTTGCATATGAAATAGGCATTACATGTGGAACTCTTTCAAAAACTTTTACTATGTTTTTACTATAACAGCTGCCAAGATTAACTAATTGTGGAAAGTGTTGATTATAGCATTTTATACTACAGAGGCTGTTGAAACAGTTTTGTTGACGAATGCTGTAAGGTTATTTTGCGATTATTTTCAGGGAAATGCACGGCTAAAGTAGTTCCAGGCAGGCCTTGACCGCATTACATGTCCATATCACTTTGCCAAATGATTTGAGTTATTTCAAAGGTCCTTGCAGCCTACAATGGCAAAAGAACCAAAACTCCCCAGGTGAAAAAGAAGTACTCTTAAATGCATTTAAAATGTACTTGAAATTCCATTTTAATATATTCATAAAAAGTATACTAAAAGTACTTTGGTAATTAACACATGCTTAGTGTTAATGCACTTTTCAGAAATGCAATATATTTTAAATATTTATGTAATGAACATGCTTCAGTCTGCCTTTCAAAAGGCTCTTCATGTCTTGAACATCATTTTTAACATTATAATATATAAAAAAATATACATAGGCTATTAATTCACTCACACATGAACACATTATAGACCTAGCATAAAATATGCAAATGCATTCTTATATTGTACTAACTTATAATGTATTATAAATATACATTTGTCAACTGTCGGGCCAGTGATGGAGTTCGAATATGGTTTTAATGATAATTAAAATATGAAACAGTAATACTAACCATGGGGAAATTTATCATGATTTATCGTCAAACTAAGTCATTCCATCCTTAATCCAAAGAATGCTTTTCCAGAATTGGTCTGGCTTTTTAGATGTTTTTATTTTGGCAAAGTCTAATCTGGCCTTGAGGCTTATGAATGGTTTGCACCTTGTGGTGAACCCTCTGTATTTGCTCTTGTGAAGTCTTCTCTTGATTGTAGACTTTGACGGTGACATGCCTACCTCCTGGAGAGTGTTCTTCACTTGACTAGATGTTGTGAAAGGGTTTTTCTTTACCATGGAGAGGATCCTCTGATCATTCACCACTGTTGTCTTGCATGTACGTCCAGGCCTTTTTATGTTGCTGAGCTCATCAGTCCATCCTATTTTTTTCTCAGAATGTACTAAACTGTTGATTTGGCCACTCCTAATGTTTCTGCTATATCTCTAATGGATTTGTTTTGTTTTTGAAGCCTAACAATTGTCTGTTTCACTTGCATGGAGAGATCCTTTAACTGATGTGGGTTTACAGCAACAGCTTCCAAATGCAAATACCAAACTTAGAATCATCTCCAGATTTTTTACCTGCTTAATTGATGTAGAAATAACGAAGGAATAGCCCACACCTGTCCATGAAACAGCTTTTGAGTCAATTGTCCAATTACTTTTGGTCCCTTGTAAAAGGGTGAGGTACATATTAAAGGGCTGTAATTCCTTAACCTTACCGCCACGTTTGATGAGTATATGCTCAGAGTATGCATTTTAAGCTCATATGCATTATATAACTAACTTGAATATGTTTTGGTCAGCAGCTAAAATAACAAAAATGGTGCCTGTGTCCAAATATATATACAGCCCTAACTGTATATCATTTTACATTCACCAGGACCTTAATATTCAGATTTAAACATCTTAACAAATGATCCAAAAATGATCAGAATACAAACAAACTGTATGATGTATAGATATGCTTTCTCCAGTGTTATGTGTTCCCTCAGCCTTGTGTTCCCTGAATCTTATGTTCTTTCAACCCTAGCTCTGCTAGAAGTGATGACTATCAATCCACAAAAGCAATACATGCTGTCAGGTCACATATAAACAAAAAATAAACACTATTTTATATTTAATATAATTAAAAACGGCTTAAAAACCACAAAAATATGATGACTTCACATTGAATGTCAACTCCATCATTGGCCCGTCACCACCGTTAAGCCTCGTGCACACCGGGATGATTATCGCTCGCGCTTAGCGCCAGCGTTTTTTCGACACATCTTGTGTGTTCATACCAAAGCGATTTTCACTGGCGATGAGCCGAGTGAACATGCAAATTCACTCCCTGACATTAGATGGCGCTTAATGAAAAACAGAAATACCCCAGTACACATCGAATCCTATTTGATCTGAAATTCCTCTCCATAACAACTCCCTCTATCTATATTATTGTAGTCGCTGTCGCGTTTGTCATAAAGCTATTTGTGTTCAGACACCAATGAGACCAGCAGCTCTACATTCATCTTGCCTCGATGCTTCTTCTTCGTCTACTTACTTCCTCTTCATCGTTAGGTATCAATGTGTGCTTGGCAAGACCGTGTTGTGCTTGAGCGCCACCAAGTCGTGTTTTACTGTAACTTCAGCAGCTCCAGACATGTGAATAAAAGCGCCAATCTCATTGGTCGGCCAGTTTTTAACGCGGGGCGTCAAACCAAAAACCCCCCCAAAAACGCGCTGAGGGTGTTTTAAAAAAGAGTTTTTTTTATAACGGTAAGTATTTTATTTCTGTTACTTGTCATTGCCAGTAGAAAGCTTTTTTTAAGTGCAGTAGCTACATTCAATTTGACCAATCAGAGTCAAGCTTTCAAATTGGCTTTGCAGGTAATAGTCTAATCCCACCGCCGTATGCTGTTGAGATGGCAACACATTTTTAGCATAAATCATCCCAGTTTCTCTGTATTTTATTTTGCTGACTAGAAAACCAAGCCAGCTCTTTCCTTCAGTGAACAACTTAGGGTGTGTTCACACTTGTCATATTTGGTTTGATTAAAACAAACTCTAGTGCGATTGCTCTGTTAGTGCGGTTCATTTGAGTAAGTGTGAACGCTGCCATCCAAACCCTGGTGCACACCAAACAAGCGGACCGAGACCGCTAAAAAGATGGTTCCCGGTTCACTTGAAATATGATGGAACGTGGACCAAATACTATAAACAAACTAAAAAAAAACAGGTGGAAATTAAGGATGTCTGATCAGGTTTTTTGTGCCTCTGATCCGATCCAAGTCATTTAATAAGGATTATCTGCCGATACTAAGTACCGATCCGATAATTGTATATTCCTAGAGTTTCATGCACAATTCAAGTACATTAAAGCTATTAAGATTGAGTTGTGCAGAGAATGGCACCAGGGTGATTCGGAGGAGAACATTTTTATTGAATCGACTATTTGCGTGTTCTTTGCGCACAAAAAGTATTCTCATAGTTTTGTAAAATTCCGGTTTGAACCACTGTTGTACATGGACTGTTTACTGAGTCCTTACTACGTTTCTGTGTCTTGATCGTGGTAGTACCCTTGCTGTTTATGGAGGGTCGGAGAGCTCTCAGATTTCATAAAAATCTACATCAGGAACGACATCGGGGTGTGATTAATGACAGAAATTTCATTTTTGGGTAAACTATCCCTTTAATTCTCAGCACAAAGAGACTATTTCACCTAGATTTCATACTATAGAGACTGTGTCTGTTTCCTGAACTAGTAAATACAAAAAATGTCAAAACTAAATTAAGGCCAATAATTTAATTGATGTTTAACAAATAAAAAACCGACATAATACAGACAAACAAATGATAAAGCTTGGCTTAATGAATATTAGATCCCTTTCTAAGAAAGCATTTTTTTGTAAATTATATGATCACAGATCATAATGTAAATGTGCTCTGTTTGACAGAAATCTGGCTAATGCCAGATGATTACATTACTTTAAATTAGTCTACCCCCCAATATTACTGTTATAAACATGAGCTACATCCAAAAGGTAAAGGGGGAGGTGTGGCTACAATTTATAGTAATATTTTGTAAGGGATTTGTCACTAGCCATAAGGGGACTCAGCAGAAGATGGTCATCTTCCTTTATCTATCTCCCACCACTGGACTTTCCACCGACCAGCTGTTACTCCAGTATGTCCACTTCCATCAATTCCATCAGAGGGGGGCTGGCATGAGAGACTTCTGCAGGAGATGCTGTTCCTCCTCCTCCTTCTCCGATTATGGGTTATCAGAGGGCTGGGGTTACCACTGACTGCAGATGGAAGGAGGGTGCAGTCAATGTGGTGAGACCGGAGGATTCGACTCCAGTGGTCCCAAGTTTGGTGGTCTCAGAGGTCCCTGAGCAACCTGCTCTAGAAAAGCCTGCCACAGAACAGCCACAGAGGCCACTACAAAGCCACCCAATCTCACTGCTGCTGCCATAGTCAAGAAGGCCGTATTTGCCTTTAATCTCATGGCTGTCTTGCATGCATGGGTCACTTCAAAGTATGCTCCACCTTCCCAGGAGCCTGCCTCAGAGTTTATTCCAGAGCCCACCCCAGTCCAGGAGCCCTCAGATCCCACTCCAGAGCCGCTCCAATCCAGGAGCCTTAAGAGTCCACTCAAAAGCCCGCTCCAGTTCAGGAGCCCTCAGAGTCCGCTCAGGAGCCTTCAAAGTCCAATCAAGAGCCTGCTCCAGTCCTGGAGCCCTCAGAGTCCACTCAAGAGCCTGCTCCAGTCCCGGACCCCTCAGAGTCCACTCAAGAGCCTGCTCCAGTCCGAGAGCCCTCAGAGTCCACCCCAGAGCCCGCTCCAGTCCAGGAGCCCACATCAGAATCCACTCAAGAGCCTGCTCCAGTCCGGGAGCCTTCAGAGTCCGCTCTGGCCCAGGTGAACACTTCAGGTTCTGCTTTGGCCCTAGGGCCTCTTAAAGATCCAGAGTCTCCAGTTCCTTCCTGGCATTCCATTACTGCTCCACCAGGGCCTGCCTGTTCAGCCCTGACACTTGTGTACTTGGTTCAAGTTCGCTCTGGCCGTGCACTCTCTCGTCTATGTCTTGTCTTTTGTGAGTGCATGTGTTGAGTGTTTATTTCCTCACCGTGCACACTTGTCTCGTGTCTTCATTGATTGTGTTGTCGTGTTTGGTGTAGCACGCGTCTTGTTAGATTTTTTTATTGTTTCGATTCAAAAGCATCATCGCACCAAACATTTGTGCAGAATTTCCGTGTTCAGTGTGAAAAGGCCTTTAAGGCTCCTCCGGCTGCGGTTTCCAGATCAAGGACCTGCAGTGCTCTGGAGTTCATCGTTCACCAGTGCTTCATGTTTAAGACTGTGAGATGGATCTAGCTCCTTTCTTTCCACTCCAATGTGGCCCAGATCAACAAGTGGAAGATGTCTCTGCTCAGACTCAGCACATGACCAGGCATAAATATCACACTTTCCAAACCTCTTTTCAGAGACTGTTGGCATTAGTGTGTATTGTCAGTATTAGGGGTGTCACGATCCATCGATATGGATCGATACATCGATTAAATGTCTAACTATACGATGTATCGATGCCACACATAAAATATAGATATCTGTAGTATAAATAGATATCTTATTTTGACACTGTCCACATTTTCACCAATGTCTGTCTATGCATTCTCGTTCAAACTCACGTGTCGGGATGATAAGACTGTCTGAAGGGCGAGCGTAAAAGACACTCGAAATAGTTGACGGAATTGTTGAGCGCTTGTGAGAAGTGTTCAGTGCGCAGTGACACTTTTTTTGAAGTATCTGCAAATATCATATCACTGGGTATGAGTATCGATATCGTATCGTGATGAACCATCCAATTTACACCCCTAGTCAGTATATGATTATCTAATTTGCATTAGATTTTATATAGCTGGTGTCAGTAAATAACAAATAATCTCTCAGTTTATTTGTTGAAGTCAGAATAAGGTTTACCTTATTACTTCCAAAGGAACTGCACTTTATCTTTCCATAATATAACGTGTAACATCCATAGTAATATAATCACTTGCATTTATCAATCTTTTGCACTTTATCCATTCATTGTTTCCATTTAGTTGTTGTTACTTACTCTTGTCTATCCTTTTGTTATTAAAACCCATTTATTACACTTGTGTCTTCCTTGTGTGGATAATACAGTAAGATGCTCTACAATTTAATGATATCTCACAAATCCTTCAGATTGGTCAGACTGAAACTTTTAGTGGTGCCCGATGTGGGGCTATCTTACTTTGAAATCACTATATTTAATGTTGCCCCATGTGAGGGTATCTTATATTGAACTACATTATTGACACATTATTTTCCTGTTTAGCACTGTAAAGCTGCTTTGACACAATCTGCATTGTATAAAGCACTATATAAATAAAGGTGACTTGACACCTGACACTGAACAAGAGAAATGCTGGGGTATAAATACACAAGGGGCCTCATTTACGAAACAAATGTACGACAGAAAACTCGAGGGCAAGGCTTCTAAACCGTGAATTTTAGGGGCGTGATATTCAAAGGACGACTGCTGCCACATCAACATACGTTCATTCATGCGACGGGATTGGCAGCATACGAATGCTTCATGAATCACACGTGAACCCTGTTGTAATTTGATTTGTGCAAGCGGATCTGTGCTTATTTCTAATTTAATTTAATAAATAGTCCAAGGTGTGTTCGACTTGAAGCAGTGCTGCTCAGACCAATCAGTGCATTAAAGTACTTAGTCAAGTCAAGTCAAGTCAAGTCAAGTCTGCTTTATTGTCAATGCTTCCACATGTACAGCACATACACACAGAGAATTGAAATCTCTCAGACCCTTGGTGCATACAGATAACACTAACAGTAGAACATAAATACAGATATACAGATTAAATATAAAATACAACTATACAAATAAGGTAAAATGTAAAAAAAATATATATATAAAGCAGCCCAAGGCACATGGCAGATAGAGTGCAAACCAGTAAAATGTAAAACAGTGCAGATATAATGATTGTAGTGCAAAAGAGCTTATTCAGACTGATTAAAGTGACAGTGTTTGTGTGTGTGTGTATTAGGGAGGGGGGAGTGGGAGAGTCCGTCAGAGGGTCAGAGTTCAGTGGTGCGTGGGGCAAAAGAGGGGAGGGGGGGCAAGGTCGGGAGGGAGTTAAGCTTCCTGACAGCCTGATGGATGAAACTGTCCTTCAGTCTGCTGGTCCTGGCCTGGAGACTCCGCAGTCTCCTCTCTGATGGCAGCAGACTAAAGAAGCTGTGTGTTGGGTGGGTGGGATCACCTGCAATGCAGAGGGCTTTGCCGGTGAGACGGGTGTTGTAAATGTTCTGGAGGGAGGGTGAGAGAGGCACCAACGATCTTCTCAGCTGCTTTCACTATGTGTTGAAGTGTCTTGCGGCAGGACGTGTTGCAGGTGCCATACCACACAGTGATGCAGCTTGTCAGAATGCTCTCGATGGTGCCTCTGTAGAAGGTGCACATGATGGGGGCCGGGGCTCTGGCTCTTCTTAGTTTGCGGAGGAAGTAGAGAAGCTGCTGTGCTTTCTTGGCCAGTGCTACGGTGTTGTCAGCCCAGGAGAGATCCTCTGTGATGTGCACACCCAGGAACTTGGTGCTGCTCACCCTCTCCACAGTCACACCATTGACGGACAGAGGAGCATGCTGAGTGCGCACTCTCCTGAAGTCTTCTCCACATTTAGAGAGAGATTGTTGTCACTGCACCACCCGGCCAGGCGGCTCACCTCGCTCCTGTAGTTTGTCTCATCTCTGTTGCTAATGAGACACACTACAGTCGTGTCATCCGCAAACTCAATGAAGAGGTTGGAGTTGTGTGACGATGTGCAGTCGTGGGTCAGCAGAGTGAAGAGGCAGGGGAAACTCAAGAACAGCCTCACTTGGGTGGGAGACAAGTGTTCAGTGTGATGGTGCTGGATGTGTTGCTGCCGACCCGGACTGCCTGAGGTCTTCCAGTCAGAAGAGTCCAACAGCCAGTTGCACAGCGAAATGTTGAGCCCCAGCTGGACCAGTTTGTGAATGAACTGTTGAGGGATGATTGTGTTGAATGCTGAACAGCATTTCTGAAGGAGTCTTTTTTGTCCAAGTGTGTGAGTGCTGAGTGGAGGGTAGTGGCGATGGCGTCATCTGTCGAGCGTTTGGACCGATATGCAAAATGGAAGGGGTCCAGGAAGGGGGGGAGGGCAGACTTGATTTGGTGCATGACTAGCCGTTCAAAGCAATTCATGAGGATGGGGGTAAGTGCAATAGGACGGTAGTCATTGAAGCAGGATGGAAACGACTTCTTCGGGACTGGAATGAGGGTGGTAGCTATGGGAGGCCAGAATGCGAGGGGGGGGACACCGCCCGTGGGCTCAGCGAGATGTTGAAAAGGGACCCTCAGCTGAAAGATATCACGGAGGAGGCGTCCGTTACACCTGACGCCACCCAACCTCCCAGTCTCAGCAGTACACACCCGCGGGCTCGCATGTTGTCAGAACCCGGAGACTTTGGCGGGCGTTGATCCTGCCTGAGGATAGAACTCACACCTCATACCAGTTCTGGTCACGGGAGGAGGTGGAGTCTTCTGTGCAGTGGTGCTGTTTTGTGCCTCAAAGAGAGCGAAGAATATGTTCAGTTCGTTCAGCAGAGAGATTGTGCTGTCACAGGTGCGTGGTGGGGGTTTGTAGTCCGTAATGGTCTGTATCCCGTGCCACAGGTTCAGAGTGTCTCTGCTGTCGCTGAAACGTTGGGCTATCCTCCTGGAGTACTGTCTTTCTGCCTTTCTGATGCCGCGGGAAAGGTTGGCCCTAGTTGTCTTCAAGCCCACCTCATCTCCAGCCCGTAGTCCGTAGACAGGCCAGAGCATGACATGTATAGAGCTGCAACGGCACTTGTGGTTGGCCCGGACAGTGATTGGTCTTTGTGAGCTGTGACATCATCAAGTCAGCTTGGTGTGTGGCAAGTGAGGCAGTTTGAGTAATCCGGACGGTCTGTGGTGTATGTATGTTCGCGCTGACTTAAACATATGCCAGTCAGTGGTGTTAAAACACCTCAGATCAAACGAAGTGGCAGCGCACACAAACTGATAATCTCTTTCCCTTTACTAGTGTAACAGATCGGCCAGGCTCCGCCACCACCCAATCACAACGAGCCCTCTCACCTGAGTTCTGAGCACCTGCACCTGTCACTAATCAAGCACCTCATCAACCAGCCTGCATAAAAGCACACACCTCAGACACACTCACTGTCCGGTCTCGTATACACGTAGAGGACTCAATGACTTTGAATACGACCGGAACATGTGATATAACTTCCTGCGAATGACCTTAATGATGGCCTGCATCTGTTCCTCCTAGTGTTTCCAAGTGTCTCCTGTTCCTCCTAGTGTCTCCTGTTCCTCCTAGTTTCCGGATCGCTGAGGTGTGTGCTCCCCCGGCCTGCATCCCTGCTCCTGTAAAGCCAAAGGACTCGGATTCCCCCACACATCATATCCTTTGAACTATTCCACGAACGACTCATTCACCATCCCATCCTCTGGACCCCAATCCCTGTACTCTCTGTGACCGAATAAACCAGTTTAATATATACTAACCTGTTGCGTCAGACCTCTTCCGTTACAGAAGACTGGACCAACACCGACGGCACAGATGAGTCACCCCGATACCTTCCAGGAGCTCGTAGACTCACTACGACGAATGCTCCGCAATCCATCGACACCGGCACCACCGTCATCGCCACCCATCACTTCCTCCATCCCAAGCAGCACTTCTTCGCCTACCATCATCGCTAGTCCCATGGCTCGACCGGCGCCCTACTCTAGTTCGGCGGAGCAGTGCAATCCTCACCTTCGAAGGCAAACCGCAACTAACATAACTGACACCTCAAAAATTGCCTTTATTATCTCCCTGCTAACAGGACCTGCATTGCAATGGGCGGAAATGATCTGGGCTCAGGCCAGCCCCGTCATTCAAAATCTGCTGAACTTCCTGGTGCATTTTCGCGAGGTGCTTGGAAGGACAGACGGGGATACCGCTGTGGGAGAGCAACTCTATAATTTACAACAGGGTACCATGTCAATTGCCGAATACTCGCTTTCAGAACTCTCGCCGTGGCAAGTGGATGGAATGAGAGATCGCTGCTAACTACCTACAGACAGGGGCTGGAGCCCCAGCTTCAGTTACAGCTCGCTGCATATGATAATTAATTTGGATTGGAAAAATTCATTCAATTATCCATCCGTTGTCAAGCTCGACGTGCGGTCCTGTCTAGCGCACTCACCAAGGGAGCCCCACACCCCACAACCCTCCATCCTCGCCCCCGACCAGGCCCAGTTACCCTCCAGAACCAGCACCCATGATTGTGGAGAAGCAATGGTATCTTTCCGCTGGAGACGGCAGAGAAGGCTGAACCGGGTCAGTATTGCTATATATGTGGAGCTCAAGGGGCCTATGATCTTGGATGCACCCCCATTCAGACAAAGCCCCATAGGTAGCCTTCGTGTGTGAGTGGGAGTTCAGCCTGATTATCATTAAGATGGAACCCCCTCACTACCTAGTTGTAAATGTTACGGCCATTGTAGTTTCGATTTCAGTATCGGCTTCTTATCGGAGAACAATCCCCGGGTCAGAAGGAAACTTTCATACCCGGGACCTACTAGCGACCGGCCAGGCCACATCACAAAGTAAACAAAGGTGGCGAGCAGAGAAAGACTGTCATAACCACCAAACGTTCCCGAAGTCAATACACCGAGGCGGAACACCACTAGGGCCGTATAGACATGAAAAGCCGAGTTCTGCATGGGACCCATCATTCTTCGTCTGGGCCTACTTCACTCTGAAGACATTCATCTTCTGGTTCTGGAGGGATCAACGGCAGACATCATCCTAGAGCGCCGTGGTTGGTAAAGCACAATCCCATTCTGTCCTGGAAGACAGGAGAAGTCCTGACCGGTGGCGGGCAATGGTACTTTGCTTGACACACAGAGAACTCCCAGAAGTTCCTCCTGTCGGTGAATTCCACCTTCATTGAGAGTCCCGTCGAGAAGCAATCCATAGATATTCCAGCCTGCTATGCCCCCTTTAGCAACGTGTTCTGCCCGAAACAGGCCTTCCGCTTACCACCACACCGGCCATGGGACTGCGCCATCGATCTCACTCCGGGTGAGCCAGTGCCTCTGGGAAAGATCTATTCTCTGTCGCTTCCCGAACAGAAGGCCATGGAAGACTACATCAAGGAGGCGCTGGGTCAATGTTACATCCGTCCATCTAACTCCCCTGCTGCAGCAAGCTTCTTCTTCATGGCCAAGAAGGACGGAGGCTTGAGGCCATGTATAGATTACCGAGCACTAAATAACATAACCATTACAAAAGTTACGAATCCTCCTTGCCCCTCGTAAACTTAACCAGGAAACATAAGGTCGAAGATCTCCGGGGGGCTACCCTCTTTACCAAGTTGGACCTCTGCAGTGCCTACAACCTCATCCGGATACATGAGGGTGATGAATGGAAGACTGCCTTTGTGACACCTACTGGCCACTACGAGTACCTGGTCATGCCCTATGGACTTGTCAACGCCCCCTCCGTGTTCCAGGACTTCATGCGTGAGGTGCTCCGGGAGTTTCTCCATCGATTCGTAGTTTTCTACATAGATGACATCCT
>JADLZN010002392.1:10094-59332 GCA_018155175.1 Sinocyclocheilus anophthalmus | reverse complement strand
AAACACCTCTTATCAGCCAGGTCAGAAGGTATGGCTGTCAACTCGGGACATCAGACTGTGCCTGCCATGTAGGAAGCTTAGTCCCAGATTTGTTGGCCCCTTCACCATCCTGGAACAAGTAAACCCGGTCACCTTCAAACTCCAACTCCCCTCACAGTATCGAATTTATCCCACATTCCACGTTTCTCTTCTGAAACCTCACCATGACCCTGTCTCTCTCCCCACAGAGCCTGGCCAGACGGAGGAACCCCCTCTTCCCTTGATCCTGGATGAGGGGTCAGTCTACCAAGTGAAGGAATTTCTGCAGTCCCGGTGCCGTGGTGGTCAGCTGGAGTACCTCGTGGACTGGGAAGGATATGGACCCGAGGAACGTTCATGGGTACCTAGGACCGATATATTGGACCCTGCCTTAATGTCTGAATTTCATGCTGCCCATCCTGATAAGCCGGCACCTCAGGGCAGAGGTAGACCACCACGACGTCAAGGTTTTCGGCCCTCAGGAGCGGGCCGTGAAGGGGGGGTACTGTAACAGATCGGCCAGGCTCCACCACCACCCAATCACAACGATCCCTCTCACCTGAGCTCTAAGCACCTGCACCTGTCACAAATCAAGCACCTCATCCACCATCCTGCATAAAAGCACACAACCTCAGCACACCCTTATTGTCGGTCCTCGTATAACACTATCGGCACTCATGACTTTGCTACTACTTCCATGTGGAAGCGTCCTGCATGACTTACCCTCCTGTGTTAATCCTATTGTCCTCCTCGTCTCCAAGGGTCCCTCCTTTCCTCCTATTTTCCTGGGATTGCTGAGGGGTTTTGCGCCTCCGGCCTGCATCCCTGGGGGCCCTCCGTTAGCCACAGGACTCGGATTTCCCTGCCCCGCATCCCTCATAACCTTTGACTATTCCCAACTAACGCCCTTCACCATCCATCTCGGACCCTATCCCCTGACGCTCGGCGAAATAACCCAGTTTAATATATCACTAACCTGTGGCGTCAGACCCGCCTTCCGGCTACAACTAGTGGGTTACTCTCCTGTGCATTTATTTTTGTCTGCGCGTCTGTTCTCCCTATGATCTGATTTTATTTATTCCATTGTGCCACACTGTAAATCCCTGTCTTTATATATATATTATATTATATGGTAATGTGTAGTGTTTGGCGTATGTGGATATATAGATATCTAATCTATATATCATACTAATAACAATCAGTACGTATTACAATTTGTGGAAACATTGAAAAACAACTTATTGTAATGTATTCTATTGACTATTGTCATGTCAATAGGTAAACATTGTGATTTTATAAAAGCACATATCTAATATTCACTGACACAAAAAATAAGAGATAAGCTGAAGAGCATTCATTGTCGGGGCAACTAGGCAATAATTTAGCTCAAAGGGAATCCTTTAAGATTTTAAAGGGAACTCCACCAAAAATATGTAAGGGAATTAGGACAGAATCAATGTTTTACCGCTGATCACTGAGACGGCCAGCGATTAATTGAACGAGCCGCACAACATCAACTCTGCAATAGATATTAAAATCCAAAATATAGTGAAAACACTATAAATTAGCACAGTAACAAGATCGGCAGATTAAGACATTAACCTGTGAGCACAAAACACAAGATACTTCACTTTTCAATATAAATAAGGCTTTATTAGATAAAACTAAGACATATAAACTAGTCTAACACATGAACCACCATTCACACAAAGTTTTGCAGAAAGAGAAGAAAGTGAGGAAATAATATTTTAAAAGAGAAGGAAATGGGAAAATCCCAAGTGTACGCAAATATTGCATTGCATAGATCGGAACAACCGCCAATCACTAATACACCTCGCATTGAGTCCCCTCAATTTACGGTTAAAATGTCTATTATCACCATTCCGCTAGATCTGGGGTACTTGGTTTTCCATGTGTGCGGGGTTTCCTCCTGTCGGTGCCGAAAGGGTTTCCGAGCGTTGCGGGGATGGTGCTCTGAACTCAGTCTTGGGACAGCTCCGCCAATGGGTTGGGGTTGGCTGCGACGCGAGCGTGGTCCTGCAGTTGAAGTCTTTAGACAGCACCTCAAATCGTAGATGCTGCGTTAGGCAAACTTACCTCAAACACCGAAACTCCTCACGGAGAAATAAACAAACTAAAGAATAGAAATAGAAATCCAGTTTGACGAGACGAGGTGGCTTTCGATCTCCTCATGTTTTTGGAGGAGATGCTGTCATCCCAGCAGCACGCTCAAAACTAAGAAGCATGTTTAAAAGAAAAACACCAAGGCTCGAACAAGGCAAGCAGGAAGAGAGCCAAGAGCGAAGAGAAAAAGCCAAGTTTGATGGTGTTTCTATTATTTAAACCAGGCTGTTTAACACACTCTAAATGGTGTTTTGACCAATTAGATGTTGTGTTTGCTCGGGGTGTTGTATATTTTTCCTCCCCATTCATAAATCAAATGTTCTTTTATCAGTCACATGGTCCGCGTTTTTCCCGCTCTTTGCCAGTATACGTTTTGGACATGATTTCTTATAACAAGAATATGATACATTTGACAAAGAAGTGAGGGACGAAATGTTTCAAGCATGAATTCTCAAACTCACACATACCAAACCTGAATACGAACCATTAAGCGATTCAATAGTTATTAAAAATACATACACAATAAATTATTAAGACCTGATAAGTCACATGTAGGTTACATACATTATATGGAGTTATATATATAGCAATGATTAGTTTGTCGAGTCCTTTTAGTGTCGTTTAGGTGCATGGAAAGGCAGTTTCCATGCCATTCTGTGAATGTATAAGACCAGAGATTAAGAGGTCTGTAAGAAATTTCCGAAAGTCTGTTCTTTGTCGTGAGTTGGGGGAAAAAGTCAATCCGTAGAGCTTGCGATCACTATCACAACAGGCGTCATTTGATGGTCAAGTATGCTCTCTTTAAACTTGCCCAAATGACATCTCCTGAGATTGTCAATAGAGTGTTCGTTTGGTTCAATGCTGGGGAGCATACTCAAAGCTCCTAGTTGGTGGCAGGCTTGGGCGCGGTCTGATTTATGACATCCTGTTGTCTTGTGCCTCTGTGGAATTCGTCTCATGTTTCAACCATGTTTTGACCAAATCTTAGATTGTCTGATTCGGTCTGATATCCTACACAATGAAGCAGAGTTTGGTATATGCACCATGGGTATGCTAAGGATCATGTATTACACAGCTACTCAACAAATACATAATTATGTGTAATTATGTGAAATATTGATTAGGGCCAAAACTGTTATATAGACATAAATATACAGTATATTATCTTACAACATTCTGTCTATGAAAAACAATCCATTACAACAGAGGTCTTCTACCCTGCTCCTGGGGACCCACTGTCCTGCAAATTTTATTTTCAAACTGCTTCTGCACACCTGCTTGTATAAGTACTTCAGGTGTGTTTGATTAGGGTTGGAGAAACACTGGGGAACAGTGGGTCCCCAGGAGCAGGGTTGAAGACACAAAAACACAAACACTACCAGAATATTAGAGTAATATTAATGCTGAAGCCCTCCAATTTCGTTTTCAATATAATCATTAATTGAGATGCAAGATGGCACCAGCTGCATTTGTAACAACACAAAAGAAAGTGAGTCTGCAGTGATATGGGAGAAATTAAATTAGCCTGTTTTAGTTACCTGGATGAGAGGTCTGATACGTGATTATCATTCTGTTGTATGCCACAATTGACCAATAAGTGACAAGCATTCCAGATTGCTGCGAATAATCTTCAATAATCTTAAACCACATATTCCTCTATAATAATTGTAAAAACATCCATTGTGTAAAAATTTCAATATTATTAGTTAATGACTATCTTCTGACCACCACGGTTTGGGCACTCACCTAAACAAGCCTCTTTAATTTCGGTCTTGTCTGTCCTCTGTATAATCTTCACCACAAATATCACAGCCAGCGGGGTGAGGAATGAAATTGCCTGTAAAGAAAAAAGAACACAATATCTCTGCTGCATCCTATTTCACACAAACCCAACATTTCTGTCAGGAACACTATCGTCAAAGATGATTGACAATTAGCATACAGTTTGGATTGGCGGTGTGGTTCTGTTCTGGGCAAGAACTCCCTGTGCAACCATGCAACCTAGCATGGATGAGATTAGGGGGAGCAGCAATAACCCCCATTTGTAGTAAAACAGACAAAAGACCAGCATAAATGTATTGCAGATATCATTAAAATTCAATAATTTTATGTACACATTTTAGAATTAGTCTGATTCAATAGGAGAATCAGAAGGCTGAATCCTGACTGACAGAGGAGGAGTTGGGGATGAAGGAGGGTAATTAGCTATTGATCAATGCGAAAACTGCTGATAATACTGAAGGACCTTAGATATAAATGCTTAGATAGGTGTCATATTCCCATAGGTAGATGGGGATCAGCTGAGAGTCAGCTGATGTGAGCTTGACTGACGTGACCTGCCAGAACTAACTCTACGCTTGATGATTATGACTTAAAAAAAGCTTTTTTTCTATTCAAAGGCTGATAGGCCTGACAAAAGCAAAGGCTTCTTCTGCCACCTCATTATGTGAATGTCTTTGTATGTTTAGATTATTTTCAAAGTAAGTTAAGGCTCCTATACAAATGTTCTCAACCTCCACACTCTCTACGGACATCATATACTGCTTCCTCAAAACAGATTGCACAAAATGTGTTTTAATTTTGACTTGAAATTCCCATTCAATTCAGTTTTGTCAATACGGAATTTAACAAAAGTGACCATTCGGTTTTTTTGGCCTTTGAGAGACATATTTTCAAAAGATTCTAAAGCTATACTGTGACATTCATGGGACCATCCACTGAAAGTAAACCCTACAATGATGGATACCAGCTTAAGGTGGTCAAAATTATTACTGGAATATGGTACTAAGTTGGTTGACCAAAGTAACCTCGGTGATCTGTCTAGTAAAAATTCACTAAAACTGATCCACTGGAAACTGCATTACGATTGAGGACATATTTTATGTAGAGGGAGCTCTGAAATGAGACATATTTATATGATCATAATGCTCATATACATTTATCCACTAGCCAACAAATGCTTTTGATCCAAATCACCTACCCTTCCTTTAAAGGGGTGTAACGAATCAGCTCATGGGGAAATATGAATAATTAACCATAACTAGTTATAATTAATTACAAATATTTTAGATCCGCTGTAGATATTTACTTGACCTCTTAGGGTCAACTGTCTGTCAATTCTAAGATCGTTAATTTCCTGGTTAAGGGAAATAACTTTCTTACTGTACAATTCTACAAAGACTTGTAGCATAAATCTGCATGATTAAGTGACTCCAGTTATGAGCAAACAATGAACAACATCAAGTGTGATACAAGTAAGACTTTATTAACTACATAAACACTTAAACTAGTCCAACATACAACATAAACACTTAAACTGGTCTAACATACACATAAACACTTAAACTGGTCTAACATACACATACACACACAAGCATACAGTTGGTATAGGAAAGGGTTGAAGCTGGACTGAAAAGCCTTAAGAGGAGAGAAAATAAGGGATTTGAAGTTATGGACCATTTGATATTCAGCAATCTTCCTCCTGAAGGAAACCATCAATTCTTAGT
Source organism: Sinocyclocheilus anophthalmus (assembly GCA_018155175.1). Taxonomy (NCBI): domain Eukaryota; kingdom Metazoa; phylum Chordata; class Actinopteri; order Cypriniformes; family Cyprinidae; genus Sinocyclocheilus; species Sinocyclocheilus anophthalmus. The sequence goes on along the minus strand of JADLZN010002392.1, from coordinate 53,684 downwards.
TCAAAACACAACCTTTGTAAAAAGGGCAAATGATAACTAAGGTATCAATTAATAGACTAAGTTGAGTACTTGCACGTATCATCCTGTCTGAAAGAAGGGTTGATTGCCCAGAGTCCAAAGGGCAAGTTGATCTTTGGATGAAGTTGGTGATGAAAACAGAACACAAAGTTTGCGTCAGAGAAGAATCTTTGGTTGAATGGGAAAAGGCAAGGCCGAAGGCCGGGAACAAACTTAGGATGGTCGGAACGAGCTCACATTCTTCTTCAAAAAACCTAAACAGAAACCACCGCTCGGGCGGGTGGTCACATGGTTACTGAGGCCTTTAAGGTCGGAGAAGATCCCGCCTCTCAAGATGGGCTTGCCCAATGGGGAAGCCCGGAATCTCAAGTGGGAGTTCTGAGATATGGGGAGTTTTTATGACCCTTTGTGTGAGGGCATGGTTATTTGCAAATGGAACTTGAATCGAAATTTCTAAAGAATCTCAGTACACTAATATATTGCCTATGTACCAAAATATAATATACACTCTCATTTAGATCATCAAAAGACGAATTCATAGATACTAAACATAGTAGGATTACATATAGGTAAGATGACAGGAATGAGGGTTCCAATCACTAAGCATGAATAAAATGTCTAAAAATATCAATAACAACATGCACAATGACTTGAAGTATATGTGTGTTCATTCAAAGTAAGGTTTTCCTATTAATGAATTAGTAGAAAAGTCCATTTCTACTATGCATTGTGCCTCTTGCTATGGAACATGCAGTGAATTTCCCTGCTTCGCATTCCTTTAGGCAATAAACCCACTGATATCAGCGTTGGTTGCCATGGAACCAAGGGCCTGTTTGGCTTCCTGGGGTGTTACACATTTCGGGGGGAAGGGTCCATAGGTCCTCATATGGCTTGTTAATTGAGGGGTGTTACATAGTATTTGTTAAATATAGCTAACAAAATAAATATTGTGTGTTTGATTGGTCCAGACGCTAAAGGTGTCCAAGGGATGGCCATTTTCCCACAAGTTGATTATGATTCTTTAGGGTCTTAATGAAAAGTCTGTAACATAGTTGGGTTAAAATTTCTCAAGGTGTGGGTAAAAAAAACACATGTTTACACATGGCACAACAGCTCTTTTCGATCAAGCGTTTTGTAGCATTTTCCTTTAAATTTTAATGAGCTCTGCTGACCCCGCCTCTCTCTTTCGAGCTGCTCTCAGAGAGACTGTTTAATTTAGCTGCATTCATCGTGAAATTTGCTAACTAGCACGTTATTAGGAAAGGAGATTTGCAAAGATTCAATTCACAAAACATTATACTCACTTCTTTCTGTAGGTGAAGCAGGAATGATTCGCGCGAACATAGACGCATTTATGTAGATCGGGGGTGCATTCCCTTCAGAAACAATGTAATCCACTGCGAGTTCAGCGGCTCAGATGTCGGGAGTAAATGACGACTGCTATGCTCATTATTACATCCAACAACAAAACAACTCAATCGCTTAGGAGTCATTTATTTCTACATCTGCCTCCGGCGGCGAACCCAATGGCCAGGACTGATATGACAGCTCAGCAGGGGGTCAAGGGTTAGACAAAAAGTCTAGGTCTGTGCTGAAAAGGTTACTGTCACTCAAATATAATGGGTACAGTGGCCTGTCTGTGGAGTCACACAGACAGGATATCTGAGATCAAGCTCGATTTGAGAAAGGGGGAAAATCTAACCAGATTTTTAAAAAAAAAAAAAAAACACTAGGTGGATTTTTATCATTATAGGGTGGTTGTGTACACACATTGCCAACACACATTTCAGTTCAAACAACTTGTAAATGTGGCATGTAGCATCCTCTGTATGACCCCTTTAGGGGGAAATATACTAAAATAATTCAGTTAAAATTTGGGACTAAATTTATATTAAACCATTTTCACTTGAAGATGTTCAAAATGCCTCGGCAGTATCTAAGACTTCTACAACCTTTACGATTGCATGAAGATCTCATTTGGGAGAAGAAAAACTGTACATGAAAAACATAAAGTCATAAATGTAATGGAATGGATTGGAGAACTCCCATCCAATCACCCAGGGAAACCTCTCCAGAATACTGACTGTCTGTTGTTTTTTGTTTTTTTGTTTTTTGGTTACTTGTTACCTGTTTGGTACCATATTTAATGGCAGTATTGCCAGTTCTCGCTGGCTTACCAAGAGTAAATTTTTTTCACTGTATAGCCCTATTGTTATGACCATTATGCCTGCTTTGTTTGACCACTGCTCTTGGATACTGTTTCTGCTTGTTTACTTGTTGCCTTGAAAAGATAGAGCATTCTTGGTATACTAAAGAATTCTAACATATCTCACCCCAACCCCAACCAAATGGCCAACTATGAGGGTCTATGGACCCTTCCCCCGAAATGCGACTTACACCTCAAAAAGGCAGAACAGGCCCTTGGTTACCATGGTAACCAGATAAACCTTATGACCTAAAAGTATGTAGAGAGAATCTTCCCCCCTACTTAATTCTCTCTCTTCTAACAGACACATACTGCTATTGGAAATGACTTCTTTCATTAATTCATAGACACATTTTTCTATGACCTTCCTATCATGCATATCCCCAGGCCGTTGTGTATGATTACTACCTTCTTGTATATGGTCTTGTGTATTGTATACTGTTTATGCATGCTTATGATAGAACCACTAGTTAATGTAATAAACCTCACTGTGGCGGGAGGAGCAAACGACAGACACAGTGGGTGCCTGCCGGGAGACCGGTCTCTTCCCCGTGCATGCACGCTGGTGTCCTCGTGGCCTGACCGGTTTCCGTCAGGCCTCGGAGAGGCTTTTATTAACAGAAAATCAACACAAAATGTCCAAATCCGGGAATAAAGTGTCCAAAGGGGAAATAGTGTTCAAAATAAATGGGGATCGGGTGTCCTCGTTGTGCGGGGAAATGGTGAAGGTGGGACAGTGTTCGAGAAGGAAGGGTCCAGGTAAGGGGCAGAGTCCGGGGGGGGCGCACCTGAGCCCTCTTGGTCCGGGGGGGGAGCGAGGGGGGCGGCGCGGCCTTTTTCTGAGCGGGCTTTGTCCTCCTTGGCCCACTGGCGCTCCTCCGGGGATTTAAACGGCCCGGGCATCTGACCCGACACTGTGTCACGGGTTGCGGTTCACATCGGACCGTGGGTCGGGCAGATCTGCTCTGTGCAGTGCAGGAGGCCCTCTACGCACCCTTCCGGACCAAAAGGACACCAGCGTTGCCGCACGGGGGGGGGAAAGACAGGTCTTTGGTTTCCCGGAGGAAGAGGCGCGCTCGGCATTTAACAAGAGGGTGGTGACGAGGCTACATTCACTTCAGGTGTGGCCTCATCACATGCCGCCAGACTGGAATGATTCTGCCACCCCCCCTCTATAACACCAACCACTGCTGGTTCCGGGAGCCTGCGGAAAAGCGCGATTAAGGGTGGGGGGGTGTATGATTAATTAGGGGGGGAGGCAGCCGACTCGCCCACTCACCTATAACATGTTTGGTACCTACAAATTCACATTTGATGGATTAATGAGACCTATGCAACATTTTAGTGTTGTCTAAGAACTTTAGTAGGTGTTTGCTATCAACAACAATTTGAATCTACCTATGCATTACCATGGCTCGAAAATAAAGTGAGTTGAAAAAAACTTTCCCTCATAAAGTGTAGATATCCATTGTTGTTCGACCACCTCAGAGGTGGTCCTCGACAGAACTTAAAAGGCACCTATTATGCCCCTTTTTACAAGAGGTACCATTGGTCTTGGGTGGTACCAAGGAACCTTTAAGAGGTCAGCCGCTATCTCTCTCTAAAAAGTGTACGGATGTTCTCTTAACTGGCTTGGTTTTTTGAGTTGATGATGCACCTCCAGGGGAGAAAATAGCCCTGTCTTTTCCACCTGGGGACATCATCATGTAGGCCCTGGTTGCCTTTGAATCCATGCTATAAATCGACGTTGGAGGGCACACAAAAACAGGGGGATGAAATGGCTACTCCATGAATAAGGAGAATATCATTGGAAATCACCAAAGAGGGACGACGAGGGAACATCGCTTGAGGTCCCTACACTGGACTTCTGACAGAAACCTGTCAATATAGGTTTGGAGCTTTGGGGGTATCTTACTCCTGTGGGCCAATCCCGCTTTAACTCTGGAGACCCTGCACAAAGGTCACCACCAGAGTAAATTCCTCAGTATGTTTAATAAACATATGGTCCAAAATCCTCATTATGTTTAATAATCGTGGGGAGGAGCCACCGCTCTCAGTTCTCCATCTCTGCAGACCATAATGCAAAAACTTGCCTGGGTTGTCCTCTGTCTGATCGAAGAGAAAAGTGACCAGGGCATGTTCAGGAAGCACAAGAAACCTCCAGATCTGTGCGAACGGGGAACTGAGAAAGGGAGGACCAGCCTCTCAAGCCCTTAGTCCAGATCAAACCATCGATCCGAAAAACCAAGGGTGCAAAGTCCGAGACATTTAGCTCGGGAGGTGAGGTGGAAAGAAGTGAGCAGGTGAGCCGAAAGCGAAGCACATGGAGAGGAAGTGGAAGCACAGTACGCACACGTCGCCGCACCTCTTCAGAGCGGAAGACGATGAGTTGAGCGTGTGCTGCCCCCCCAAAAACGCCAAACAAGCACGCAGGTGAAGCCGCGCAGAGATGGGACAGGGAACAAATGAGGCACACGCAGCTTCGGCGCAGAGGAACGTGACAGGAGTAAGAGGAGATGGGACGGCACGTCACGGAAGTTTATCCATTTTAACATGATTACGCTGTCAGCACAGTCCAAAAGACACACCAAGTGGTCTCTGAAAGCCAACGAAACATGAAGGTGCCCGCTGTCAAACTGTGTCCATTTCGCATATATTTATAACCTCTCAGGTGCACGCATTACAATGATGTCACTGACTGAGGTTATTTAAGCCAATTCTTGGAGTGTTTGACACACATGCTTCACAAATTTTTTTTGTTTCTTTTCTTGGTTTGTTCTGTGTTTTTTTTGGGTATTAGTCTTAATAGACCCCAAGACTGTTCTCCTAATGGTTTTTTTTGAGCAAGCAGGAAGCATCGAGAGTAGATTTTGAGAGGGAACATACTGAACCCAACAAATCAGTGCAAAATAACAGAAAAGTGCATCTCTGAAGCTACTCGTCATTAGGTATATGAAAGCAGTGTGTAAAATGTACGATTACTTAATAATTAAAGAAACTGGACAATTCATTAATAATTAAAGAAAGACAACCATGCAAAACGCATCTAAAATTTCCTTAAGAGAATACAAAATATTAGTGGTCAGAATTCTTTCTATGTGCAAGTATTACTATTAAAAATCTAAAACAGCCAATGCATTTAGTGAGTGAAACGTTCCGAGGCAGTATTTCAAGATGCTAAAAGTGTTTGGCAGAGGTAAAGTGGTTCAGTCTTATTGGTATCTGAAAGCATGATCAAATTAGCCATAATATTTGATAAAACATTGCAACATGCAGAGGCGTGTGAATGATGAATACTGTGAAGGTGTGGATTTCACAGATTTCATCATTGTAGCCACTATGTACAGATATCGTTGCACATGACACTTCTGTATAAATAATGTGTGGTGGAAACGTATTGGTATGGCATGTAGCAAATTAGCTCAAAAGGGAAATGTAAAAATAAGGAGTAAGTAGTAACTGGGTATAAATTAATAAAATAAATTTAATTACATCTTGTTATAACTGTAGCAGACAAACAATAGTACAATTTATTTGATCGTTCCATACAAGCTAACGAAGAAGGGACAAATACTTAATTATCAATCCAAGGAAAGAATATTTCCGGGCCAAGGAATAATAGCTCCACTTATGCAGTAACCAATAGCAGTAGTTTAGCATGTAGCAAGAATCAACATTCAGTGACTCTGAATTGTGAGCAGCACACAGAGACAATCAATTGTGATTATAAGGGATTTAATAAATGAAACTATGTCTAACATATAACTAAGCAAAACACATATATACAGGATGAAGCAAAGTAAGGAAAAGAGAGAGGAAAGAAAAATATGGCAGTATTTCACATAAATTTTAGACACAACCTTTGAGAAACATTAGAGAATCAAAAATCACCTTAAAAGGGGCACAAACTTAAACTCGCATCTAAATAGTTGTAAACGGTTATTTGCATTGGCTTTGTTGCTGAACAAGAGTCCTGATGTGGTAGGCACGGAGGTCCTTGATAAGTTCTTTAGGAGTGAGCTGGATGTTTTCCTCTGGTTCTTCTGAAGATAGGAAATTCCACAGCGAATCGACAAATGTACTTGAAGATAAACTGCCGGAAAATCTAACTCAAGAGGAGAGTTTTGAGGAGTTTTGGATAGTGTCCGTCTCAAGAAGAAAGGTTTTTGAGCAAAGATTAGTCTGAACCCAACGCGCCCTCCTTTCCCTAGCGCACCCCCCCGGTAATGACTTTTGAGAGTTTCTATTCACACCCACCTTTTGGGTGGAATAGCCAATACCAGGCATGATTTTTTGAGCGGGAGAAGTTTTCTTTGTTTACCTTTATGGCCCATTTGCATGTTTTATGGACGGTCTGAAATTTCTGCAGTTTTAACCCAAAATATAATACAAATCATATGATGCGTTTCACAATCACACACTGTACCTCATTGTCCGAGGAATGAAAAACAGGCAACATTGATACCAAGCAAGAAGAAAAACATCTAGAAACAGGTTTCCCAACATTTTTTAGTCGCAGCACCCTTTGGACAAAAATTTAACAACTTTGTGGCACCCTACATGTAAGTAAATTTTTGTACAATTAGGTAATTTCACGAACCTTCGCTGCTATGATACTTTGAAAAGGTAGCGATTATTCGGTACAAAGCAGGGAAGACAAAAACTGAGACAGAATGGGTCATATAATATATATAGGGGTTGTGTCTGTGTTAACGGTACAAGTTTGTACCGAAAAACACGTTTCGGTCGGGTGGTCTTTCGGTCGGTACGCATGTGTACCGCACGAATAGTTTTTTTTTCTTCTCAGGAAATTTAAATGATAAATGGCGTTTTGACCGTCTTTTATTTGGCATGACAGATCGCTGTATAAACGTCTTAGAGAGCTGCTTCCGGGACGGTTCAGAAACGTGCTGGTATAAACACAAGCAACAAACGGGCATCGACTAGAGCGGCCAAGATCCAGCTCACGTTCCCGGTCTGAGCCGTGACGCACCGCACAGATTTGTGCAGGAGCATGAGCGCAAGTGGAACGCGATAATCCTACTTCCTAGGTCTACTAGTTTTAACGCGAAAAAAAACATGATCTGAAACATCTCACTGCCTCTTTGTTAAATTGCCCAATCAATCAGTGTTTTCAACTGCGGGGAAAGGCCACAACAATACAGCGTGGAATAAAATTGTCACGTAGCAGTAATTTACTCCTCAGCAAGTCATCAGTGTCCACACGTCGTTTTTCGTTCACGAGAGAAATGATCTAGTGAGGAGCCTTTTGCGAAATATTACACATATAATATTTAGTTTTATTTTACTAAACTGTTAGGTCTTAATACTAATGTAGCAGTTGTTAAATTAATCTGTTATGAAACACCCTTGATATTGACAGCCATTGTGTAATTAATATATTTAACAAAAAGCTTAGAACATTGTAATTATTTATAAGTAATTTAAAACTGCGTTACATGTGCAATTTACATGTTTGCATACAATTTTTTTTTTTTTTTTTTTTAAGTTGAGTGTTGATCATCTATTTAAAAATAAATAGCAATTAACCTTATAATGTAAAATATCTCCCTATAGTTTTAAACATAAGCTGAGGTAGATTTTTATCACTAAAAACATTTAAACTATAACTGAATGTATTTAAAGAAAGAGCAACTTTAAAAAAAAAGTTTAGTTTTTCCCCCTGCTGTACCAAAATCATACCGAACCGTGACGTTTTTTTTAAAAACCGAGCGGGGAGGGGAGCGGGGTACGTACCGACACTGGCATATTTTGTGTTACCATAAACCCTAATACTATATTTAATATAAGATATATAGGTAGGATGTGTGTAAGATATTTTTAATATTATAAATTTTTTTGTCCATGGAGCTAATCGGTAGGCTAATTTCTAATGAGGAGACCAATTTAAATGACAGATTTTAATGTAGGCTTTTACACATATGTAAACATTATTTAATTACCAATATAACTTAAATATCTCACAACTTTGCTCAATCTGTGGATTTTTGATTTTCAAGTGGGTAATTTTGTTGCAGTAGGCACAATTCAAACTTTAATGGAATAAAAAGAACGAACAACGAAAACAGTAATGTTCACACCAAAATTTGAAAATGACAGGAACTGACACAAAAACAGGATCAATAAGGTATACAAGTGGGATCCCCCTTTAATTTTTTACGGGGCAAAAACAGTTAGGAGGGCACGCTATGAAGACGGATTTCCTGCTCTCCATCTTTTTGTGTTTTTTTGTTTTTTGCTTAGAAAATTTATACAATCATAACATGTTTAGTACCCTAGCAAAAACGCTTCTATACTATATAGATTTAATCACGAACACTATTACTCCTACACCATCGTTACTCTAAAATCACCACGGCTAGGGCTGCATATCTACTGGCAGACAGAAAACGATACGGTATAATAGATGTTCCTGTCGGCTATCTTTTTTCGACGTGGAAACTTTGCTGTCCCGATGAGCATGAAGGTATACGATTGGAGATGAGAGGGACAGCACACACAAGAATTAGAGAGGGATAATACGCCAGAGGTTTGTCACACCACGTGAAAGGATGAAATAATTTTCGGCAAGCCTGAATTCGGTGCCTCTTTAATTATTGGCGACATCAGAAATGGGTATTATATAACAGATGCTTTTTTTGAACATTTTAGCAATTTAAAAATATTGAAAAATGATTTTTTACACGACGTAGCGCAAACCCCCTTGCTCGCGAAGTGAACCCGGTGGGGGGGAAACACTGATCTAGAAGATATAAAACCAGCGATTAAATTCATTTTTTACAACTGACATATCACAGAATTAGTACAAATAACGAGTGGTAACTAGGCTAATATAATAGTGAAACATACAGACAACACATGCATATACCAGATAGATTTGTAACTGATTGATTATAGTCTAAATAAAGAAAAATGTCTTTATGTGTGTGTGCTATGTGTCTTGTGTTGCATTGCGGTGGTGCCTGCACCGGGGCATTTAGTCTCTTTGGAAGTTTCGATGGTGGAGACGAGAGTCTGGTTGAAACTGTTTTACGAATTACGTGTAGTGGGGGGGCAAACATTGGCCATTTAGCACCCATATAAGAATGTAGCATGTGGGCACATGTCTGCTAATTAATATGTCAAATGTCCAAAGGCTTAAAGGGGTCTCTAAGACATAAAACCCAATGATATCCATGATTTTAAGCAGATGCTACATAATCCCCATTTGGATGACGACGTTAACATGAAACCATCGCAGACAAACAGTTGTCATGTGATGGTCGAACAGAGGTTGGATCATTTGATGATGGATGGCAGGTGGTTCATGCTGGTTCAGATTGGCAGGTGGTTTCTAATTTTCCTCAGCCTTTGGATCCTAAGCTTGGGTGTTAACCTTGGTCAGGTTCAGAATTGTCTCCGCCTGGGTCCCTCTCTTCCAGTGGCTCCGTTTGAAGGTTTGAGGAAGGGCAGCTTTGCACCTGTTCATGGACCTTTGCACCCCGTTGACTCTTCTTTGATAGCTGATGAGAGGTTGTGTGAGGTGGCTGTGTGTAGCTGTAGTACCAGACCCTGTCGCCCACATCCAGTTCTTTGTGTGACGCCTTCCGGTCGTAATGTGCTTTCTGGCCTTCTGCGCTCTTTTGTAGTTGTTGTTGGGCAAAAGCAAATGTGGTTATCAAATGCTGGTGTAGTTCATCAAGGTATTGGTGAGTGTTTTAGGCGGTCGGTGGGGAGGTGCTGGTGAACAAGGTTGGCAATCTCCTGGCTGGTACAGCAGGTGCAGGGACAATGTCATTTGCCGGCCTGTAATTAGTTCAAAGGGAGGCACACCTGTTGACTCATTGCTCTGATGGGCATGAGCACCAGGGGAAGTTTTACATCCCAGTCCTTTTGGTTAGCAGACACATATTTTCTTAGCATGCTGACCAAAGTCTGATTCGTCCGTTCCACTTGGCCCGAAGAGATTGGATGATGACTGATGTGCAGTTGCGCTTGTACTCCCAGAAGTTTCCAAATCTGCTGCATGATCTCAGCTGTGACGTCGAAGTGGGTCGCACTCTGTCTTGAGTGACTATTCTCAGCGGGTAGCCCAACCTGGACGAAGATGTCGATAATTTTTCCAGGAGGGACGTATGCTTAGTTTGGGCTAGACCTGGCACACAACTGTGAGGAAATACTTGTTGCCCCTTGTTGACCTGGGTAAGGGTCTGACCCAGTCAATTTGGAGGTCTGACCAAGGAAATATGACTCCACTGCGCTGCAGTGGGGCTCTGTGGTTTGGATTCGCCGGTTGGAATTGGCAGCAAACAAACCTTTCACATACTCTGCCACATCTTGCTGCATGCCGGGCAAGTATGCCACTTGTTTAAGTGTCTCATAAGTGGCTCTTGTGCCGTGGTGTCCCGCACATGGTGCGTCGTGAGCAAACATCAGCATCACCCCCCTTTGGCAATGTGGCACCACAAGCCTTGGTGCAGTTAGGTCATCAGGGGCATAAAACAAGATGATGTTTATCACACGCAGCATGTGTGTTACATGGTATAGCTGTTTGAGGCTTGGGGAAGCAGCAAGTACATCTGGTGTGATAGGGTGGCTGGAGAGGTCAGAGAGGTGGTGAAGGATGGTTTAGAGTCAGAAGCTTGCATGTCAGCAATGTCATTAGTGGAGATTTGAGGAGCCAGCGTAAGCGGCTGTGAGGTGGGCATTGTGGTGGGTTGAGTTTGTTTGCTGCGGGTTATGGCTGCCACGTTAAAGGTGGGTTGGTGGGGTAAACTGCCGGTGTAGCGGCACCTCTCTTTGGTAGGGCATTCCATTTGGTCATTGTTGGACCTTGTCTGGACACAGGCTGCTTCGGATGTCCTTTCACTTCTTCCAGTAGACGATCAGATCGGTTCGTCCCCAAAACATGTGATGTCGTCGCATGCCTGGACAGGTGTTGGTGTTTAACTGGTTTGTTGTTTGCTGTCTTGAAACTATTTTGCTTCCAGCCTGGAAGATGTCATGTCAAGTCTGGCATAGTTGGAGTCTGTGCAGATGAGCAGTTCTCTGATGTTACAGGTTGCTGCTATCTGCAGGGTTATGAGAATAGTTGCTATCTCAGCATATTGTGATGATTGTGGACCCAGCTTGAAGTGTTGTGGTGGGCAAGGTCGATCATTTAGCCAGAGAACACCTGCACCTGCATTTAGGATGCCCTCATGGTTGTATGAACATCCATCAACGTAGGCTGTGGGCATGCATTGGCAGACATTCTCGTCAAAATACCTGTGGCAGGTAGGTGGCGGTAGTTGGGGCCTTTCTGCTTCTACGATCTCAGTCGGTGTGTCATCGGAGCAGCTTTGGCAGGCTGCCAGGCCATTTCCCAGCTCCGACTTGTGATTTTGAGCATATCGTGCTTCAACGTTGCGCCCCTGGAGGGCCATTAGCCATGTGGCTATGCTCGCTGGCAGTTAAGAAATGTGACAGGCTGGTGACAGGTCTCGATGATCACTTTCTGTGCTCCGATGTAATTAATAATAATTAAAGGGGTCATATGATGTTGCTAAAAAGAACATTATTTTGTGTATTTGGTGTAATGAAATGTGTTTATTCGGTTTAAGGTTCAAAGAAAACATTATTTTCCACATACTGTACAAATTGTTTATACTCTATGCTACAGCCTTCTGAAACGCGGCCCCGTCGATTTTTACAAAGATTTTACAAATTGGTCTGAAAAGTGAGGGGTGCTGTGATTGGCCAGCTATCCAGTGCTTTGTGATTGGCCGAATACCTCAAGCGTGTGACGGAAATGTTACGCCCCTACCATACTGTGATGATGCCCTGTCAGGCCAGAATGATGATTCAAAAACATGAAAACCCATTATAAACGGGGCATTCGTTGCACCCAGTGGGGACATAATTACGGGGACAAAGGAAACGGATCTGTCTTTGATGCCATTGCGTTTGCATCGCGCGCCAAGAACATAAAACAATGTCGCATTTTGTGATCGGAGTAGAGAGAAAGAAGATGTGACAAAACAACAAACCTACCTACACTGCCCAAAAACCTACCTAAAAAGAGAAAAAACTACTACAGTACTTGAGTCAGAAAAGCTGTCATTGTTTATACTCTCGCAGGATCAGTAAAACAGTCCTCCTAACAGGTGCTGGCCACACATCCGGAATTCTGGGTTGGGAAGTGTTCTGGAACAGTGTTGTTCAATTTTTGGAAGGCCAAACAAAGTATTTTCGCTTTCACAACAAAACACAGCGTCACACACGGTGGGCTTGGGAGTGAGCGTGGGGGCGGCGGCGTGAGAGTGAGCAGAGGCAGGGGTAGCAGTGAGGAAACGGCCGCTAGGAGGGCACGTACCCGAACGGATGAACCACCCTTTCAAGCATAGAGTTGTATGGAGCTCCTGTAGTAATCCTGTAGAGTCACAGAAGATGACCTTGGGCAATCACATGGTGCCTTGATGGGCAGGGATTCAACGTGAATAGTGTGATTATTGTTAGCAAAAGGAATGTTCGTTGTGGGCTGTTTGAGAGCATTGAACTGTGAGAGACTGATGGCTGAATTGTCTGCCCACAGTGTTAGTATGGGGNCAGTCAAGGCTTTCTGGAGTCTCTCTACTTCCTCCTGCTGCTCTGGGTCCTTTTCATCCGCCGTCCTGTTCTGGTGCTGTGTCTCCGACGTTAGCTGGTCCAGTTGACTTTGAGCAAGCACTAGGTTTCTCTGAGCCTCCTCAGCCTGGAGCTTCAGCGCTGCTGCTTCCTGTTCCATGCGGGAGATGCTTGCTTCACCCAGCTTTGCCTGAGCGAGGAGGTTGTGGGCTAGTGACCCGATAATCTTGATAAGATCTTCGTGGCTGTAGTCCTGTGTAGGATCGTGTGACATCAGGGCGCTCAGGTTGTCGTCGAGCTGTTCCTGGCTCAGGTGCTGCAGGCCACCGGCGGCTTCAGGCAGGAGGGTACCAGTAATGGCACTCAGCCAGGACTCTAGTCGATCCCAGTGGGCATCGGGGCTGGATGATCAAGATATGCTGGCTCACTGGTGAAGAGAGGGAGAGAGAGAGAGAGAGAGAGCGAGAGAGAGAGGGACAGCACAAAATGCCAATGCAAGACCTTACAGCATTAGCAGGCTGCAGTTATAGTAATTATATGTTCTATGTACGGTATGTTTGATGAGTACTAACAGTTAGCGGAGTGTAGACCAGACACCTGTTATCTCGACCGTAAATGGCAAGGTGTGTCTAATTGTTGTGGGGGGCACCGGTAAGGATCTAACTAAAGATTGTTGACAGCGTGATCGTCTAAAGACTTTTGCAGCTTGTGTCGTCAATCTATTACTCAACCTTCCCTGATTATTCTCAAAGGTTCGGTCTGGTCTCTAGGCAAACAAAACAGAACAAAATGAAAAACAAACAAACCAACAAATCAAAACACAGAGAGAGATAGCGGAGAGAGCAGGTTTAAGCCATTCACTGCTGTTAGGGGTTATGACAGGGCCTACAGAGTAGAGGGCACTGCTGGGTCATAACAATTAGTGTGTCAGCCTTGCTTGGATAGCAGGAGCAGGCTAATTACCTTAAAGATTGAGGAGAAACCTGATTTTGGGGTTTCGCTAGCAGGATGGGTCAGTATTCTATGGGCTAGGCTTAGTGATGGATTGAGGTGATCCAGTCGGGATCCTGTAGCAGCTCACTGTGATCCGCCATGGAGGCAACCGTCGCTTCACCAACTAAGCACTAGAGGGAGTGCTACCTATAGGTAAACACAAATGGCTAGAATACAGAAATTAACTTTAAATTTAAATTCAAACACTGTTTAAGCTCAATTTAAATAAGTGAGTGGTAAAGTGAGAGAGAAGAGGGGGAGAGAAACCTGATCAAATAATAAAAAAGGAACAAAACAAAAATAAAATGATAAAAGTAATAAAAGATAATAAAGTAAAAACAAAAATAATACTAAAATAAAGAACTAAAACAGGAGGTACCTAGAATGGTGTGAATGACAATAATGACTAAAGGAGCAGAAGGGAAATTAGAAGTAAAACAAATTGAAATACATGGACTTAGGGAGAGAGAAGTTGACCTAGCTAAGAATGCCCACAAGGGGAGTAGGTGAGCCCACACAAGGTGAGATCAGGAGGGTAGAGGTGGAGTTCAAGAAATGTTATGGTGCTTTTCCACAGCATGGTACGACTCGTCTCGGCACAGCACGGCTCGGCTCGGCTCGGTTTGCGTTTACACTGCAGTTTAGTATCGCCTTAGAGTGGGCGGATTATTCACATGTCGTTACAGTCACGCCGTCTCTGCTGCCTCGACTCCTGAAAAACGTTTTCATTCCGCATCACCCCATCAAGCTCTCGCTGGATCCGCTCCTCTGCTATCAACGAGAGGAACGTCTGTACTTCCTCAACAGACAACGAAAGGCGAAAAGAGCCACTTTTGGGTGTTAAAGAAAAAGGTTGCGCTCGTTCAAAACAGTTGCGTTCGATCCTTCGCTGGCTGTGCTGATTTAAATCTAGCGGTTCTGTTGTGTTTGTGGCGCAAGTTCAGAGACGTAGGTAGTGACGATTCTCTCCGGCCAATACGTGAACAGCAGAGTTTACACGTCAAGTTTTGGTAACGGTACGGTTCACTTGGAACCTCAACCGAGGTGGTACTAAAAAAGTACCAGGTACCAGGTACTCTACCCAGTGGAAAACCCCCCAAAAGTGAACCGTACCGAGCCGTACCGTGCCGTACTATGCAGTGGAAAAGCGCCATTAGATACTTAAACAGCCTGCCCTCTAGCGTTAGTTTAAGGTACTGTGCCAATTGTGCTTAAAACTGATCGCGTTTAGTGTGAGATTACTCTCATTCTAACGGACAATTTACTGCAGCTATCACAAGAACAATGTGACTTAGATCTCAACAGATTCTTACAGTTTGTGCAACTTAACTGCACAATGATGTGTGGCAGGATTTCTTCGCTGCCAGTACACAATAAAAATTAAGCAACAGGGTTTCTTCGCTGTACAAATTTCACTTGATCAAGGTTTTAAAAGCTCCCATTTACATTCCAATCAGTTTCTGGCTCGCAGTGTTCTTATGATCAGATCTGCATTATAGGTGCACATTAGTTAGCTGCTACTAATGATTAACCCTAAGGGAGTGAGGTCATCTAGTTGAATGAAATTAACATGCAATGACTTCAATCTAGCGATACTCTCAGAAAAGGCCTTTAAAAGATGATAAGAGGAACATCGCTCAAATCAATCTTTATCGCAATGAAGGAAGATTTCTTCGTTCCAACAGGTGATTTTGATCATATTAAAATGTACTGTAAAGAGATTTCTTCGTCTTTAGAGAACAATTTTAATATTATGAAGTGATTATGATTATGCAGTTTACTTTAACAATTAACAGTGACTAAATATTAGACAAATAGAGGCTGTTAAAATACAGTACGGGAGGTGGCTTTGAACCATCCAATCAAAAGAGTGAGTTCGCGTTGCTACTTGTCTCATTCTAAGCGCGCATAATATAAGAACAAGAATAAATTGATACTGAGTTTGCTCACAAACAAAGTTTGAATGTTGCCACGTTCTCCACCAAATATGTAGCAAATTAGCTCAAAAGGGAAATATTTATAATTAATTATAACTGGTTATAATTAATAATAAATATTTAGATTAGATCTTAGAATTAACTGTAGCAGAATCAATATTACAATTATTTGATCTGTCCGTCCACCGAGCAGACAATATAATCCTTTATCAATTCAAGGAAAGATTATTTTCCTGGCCAAGGAACAATAGCTTTCCTACTTTATGCAGTACTAGCAGTAGTTTAGCATGTAGCAAGAATCAACATTCAGTGACTCCGAATTGTGAGCAGCACACACGGACAATCAAATGAGAATATAAGGGATTTAATAAATGAAACTATAGCTAACATACAACTAACTAAGCAAAACACATATATACAGAATGAAGGAAAGTAAGGAAGAGAGAGAGAAAAGCAAAATAATGGCAGTATTTCACATCAATTAACCACAACCTAATGAGAATTATCAAAGAATCAAAAATCACCTTAAAAAGGGGGCTCAAACTTAAACACGCATCTAAAGAGTTGTAAATGGTTACTTGCATTGGCTTCGTTGCTGAACAAGAGTCCTGATGCGGTAGACACGGAGGTTCTTGATGAGTTCTTTAAGAGTGATCTGGAGGTTTTCCTCTGGTTCTTCTGAAGATAGGAAAGTTCACAGCGGATCGACAAAGTTACTTGAAGATAAAAACTGCCGGAAAATCAAACTCAAGAGGAGAGTTTTGAGGAGTCTTGGATAGTGTCCGTCTCAAGAAGAAAGGTTTTTGAGCCAAGATTAGTCTGAGTTAATGACTTTTGATAGTTCCTATCCACACCCACCTTTTGGGTGGAATACTGGGGCGTGTCTACGTGGTGGCAAGGGGTGGCACCGGCCCCCCCTGAAATTTGGCTGGCCACCCCAGGTGCCCCCCCACCAAATGTCTTGCCATAGGCTTGTTTTTAGTAAATTTCTACTTTTAGGCGGTTTCTATAGTGTGATCCTAATGACAATGTCGAGAGCGCATAATGTTACGCGATCCATGTGCGCAAGGAAGAATCTCTCCACTCCCAAGCGGATTTCCTTCAGTCACACAAAACTGGATGTGTGCTTGTACCATACATAATTCCAAAAACAACCCAACCCCCGACGCCCCCAGCATCATTCCAACAAACACAACCCTCCCCAGGCCACCCTCTTTTGAGCCAGTGCCCCTGACTGGCCCCCCATTCTAGACACGCCCCTGGTGGAATAGCCAATACCAGGCGTGAATTTTTGAGCGGGAGAAGTTTCTTTGTCTCCCTTTATGGCCCATTTGCATTTTTATGGCCAGTCTGGAGGATTGGTGCAGTTTTACCCAAAATATAGTACAAATAATATTATGCATTTCACGATCACATAGTGTACACCATTGTTTGAGGAATAAAGAGTAGATAATTTTGATTCCAAGAAAGAAACATCTAGAAGATATTAAAAAAGAGATACATTAATACAGCTGAATATAAGCATTTAGAGTTTAACTAATACAAATAACGAGTGGTAAATCAGCTAATCTAATAGGGAAACATACAAACAAAACATGCATATACCAGATAGATTTGTAACTGATTGATTATAGTCTAAATAAAGAAAATGTCGTTATGTGTGTGTGTTATGTGTATTGTGTCATTTACATCTATTTGAAATTTGTTTGAAGTTCGATGGGGAGACGAGAGTGGTGAAACTGTTTAGCATCTCCTTGATAGTGGGGGGAAGGGGGAACCATTGGCAATTAGCACCCATAAAATGTTTTTTTCTAGAATAGGGGCATGTCGAATTATAGCAAATGTCAAAAGGCTAAAAGGAGTATCCCCCTCCAACAAGCCGAACCCCACATCAACCAATGATCATCCATGATTTTAAGCAAATGCTACAGGCATTTTAATATTTGAAGGTTCTTTTGTGTTATTTATTGTATTGTATAACAATGGATAATGAAATACTTTGATAATGACTTTTAATACACCTTTAAATTATACCAACGTAAGTGGTTAGTAAATAAGACAGATTATGCAGTGGTGCAATCTTATTGGTATCTGAAAGCATAATCAAATTATCCATAATATTTAATAAAACATTGCAACATGCAGAGGCCTGTGAATGATGAATTCTGTGAAGGTGTGGATTTCACAGATTTCATCACTAAAGCCATTATGAGTGCACAATTGTTTTGAAATGTGCTGAATGATGTATACTTACAAACATGACTCTCTTTGGGATGTGGTCTGATTCCACCAGAGGGTTCTTGTAGAGCCATAGTTCCTCAGGTTGGATAACTCTTTCAAAAGGCTCCAGGAACTCTGTGAACCTAAATAAAAGGCAGAGATAATGAGTCCATACACCAGGATTCCTTAAATTCGACATTGAGCAAGCTAAACAAGGTCTTCAGAGTAAGAAAATTACAGGCAGGTAATTTTGATTTGAATTTGCAGGACAGTGGCCCTAACTGAGGAACCCTGTTATACATTAATTCAATGATCATCACAGAGAAAGAACCAACAGTGAAAAAGTATTTAAGCCTTATCCACTTTATTTTTAACATAAGAGTGGGCATAGAATAAACTTGAATGTGCAATGCTTGTCGTGTCAGTCGCTTCCAGTGATTTTAGATGTACAAAAATAGTCCATTATGTTGCTTGATATGGCAAACTGATATTTATTATATTATTTCATTTTATGATCATAATCATGCACACTTGTTCTTTTTTTTCTTCTTCTTAATGACACATTTTGTTATTCTTCTATTTAGGGACTGATAGCAGCTAATGATGTGGATATTCAGGGAATGCATAGAACAATAAAATGTATGCAATTCAAGTTGCTTTGGATGAACGCATCTGCCAAATGCATAAATGCACATGTAAAATATCCATTCCAAACCATTACATACAAGTTTTAAAACTAGAATAGCTGCAAATTATAACAAAAAACAAGAGCACAGACAAAACATACAAATATAGTGTTTTTGTTTGCTCAATTATTCACGTTATTTTTACTAGAAATTGGTTTTGTGGTTACTGGTTCTGCATGAAGAATGGCAGGGAGAATCATGTGTGAATAGCCTTTAAGTTAAACACTTATTTTCAAATGAAATAAAATGTATATGACAATCAAGAAAATGTTTAGCAATAGCTTATTTTGGGTTTTGTCTTTAATGCTTTTTTTAATGTTTCTGAACGCACTGAACACAAGCACTGAAAAGAGCAATGTTATTCATGCAGCATTAGCTCAGAATTACTTGTAACAAGAGATTGCTTAATTAATCTGTCATGCAGTAGCCTATGCTACTTTACTTAGTCCTGTAGCAATGACCCTTGGGATGAGATTTCGAACACTACATTAATACTTTCAAAATGCAATGTTTATCAGTTATCCTTGCAAACTATTTTGGAGGAGGCTGCTATGTAGAGCTATCCGCTTCTTTCAAGGGAGGAAAAGCATGCAATTCCATATGCTAATTGATAAAAGCTAATTAGAGAATGCAACTAACAATTCTGTTGCACAAGGAGTCTGGCTGTTGTCAGACTCCTTGAGCAAACAAAAATCTCATAGAATTATTACAATTACAGTTTTTTAATTCACTTTGGTACTATTTTCACATGCAACTGTTACATTTTCAAAACTCTTAGTGCTAATATCACAAAAGATCTTCAAAATTAAAGTTTTTTCAAACATTTCAGCTTATTTTCACTTGTCTTAGTACAATACACACAATCACAAAGTATCCTTTTTACTACACAAAATCATTTTTGATCAATATAAATGTTTCATTCACAGTAACTGCCGTTCATAAAGCTCTTATTATCAAACTTTTCATTTGCATATCTTCTCATTCAGTTTAATAAATTTGTCTACAGTGTTATTTAATCTGACTCATCTTAATGGTTAATCAGTGAATCATTTGATGCATCTATAGATATCTATAGATACAGATTCAATAGATATAGTTTCTAAAGAACTTGTTTGCAATTTACGGATAATCAAATGTAATTAATAATTTTTGCACTATAAGTGATTTTTCTTAGATGATAACCACTATTTTGTAAATGTGTGTGGTTATGGTAAACCCTATGTTATGGGGACAAAATGTCCCCACAAAGATGGCAATATCTGAAATCCTTGTCCTTGTGGGAGACTTTAAGGAGTAGGGTTAGTGTAGGGGGATAGAATATTTGTTCAACATAAAACCCATTGCTCCTACGAAATGTCCCCACTTTTCACAAATGTAAACCGGTGTGTGTGTGTGTGTGTGTGTGTGTGTGTGTGTATAACATAATTTGTGGGACAAATTGGTACCCAGAAAGGAGCAAAACCTGACCAAATCCCAAAAAAACTCCCTTTGAGGATATCCTCATTTGTAGAACTGTGTGGTTTGCAATTTGTGAACATACAGCAGGATACAAGGGTAGAAATTGATCAGAGATGTATCAGAAGAAGGAAGACAGATGGCATCAAATACATCATTTTACATTACATTATGCCATGTGATAATGTATATTGAAGCATTACCATGCACATTACTATAAATCACCTTTCATCTAAAAAGTTCAGTTACAGTATAGATTCAGTCATATGTCATACTGCATTGACAGTAATCTCTGTTCTAGCACAAAACCTTTTGGACATGTCATACCTTCATCATGATACCTTTTGAAACAGTAACACACTGTGTAAATACTCTTACAAACATTATGGATTTTATGTGGGTTATGCAATTTAGGTAATGTAAGTGTATTTTCTAACATGACAATTATTGCCTGTATTACTGTAATTATTTCAGCAACAAAGGTGATTTGAAACATGTATCTTCCATTGTTTGCTCTTCAATGAAATACAGAGTTCTGGCATGAAACTCTAGATGGTGCAGTCCGATAGGTCTAGCTCAATCTGACCTGATGACATCATTGTCACATGGCAGCTGATTGGTTCTCTCCTGTATCGGTTGCCAATTAGCTCGCTGTTCAATATTCAAATACCTGGGCTGCGTTCAGCCCCGACAAAATGGTGCAAAAACGTTTTTTAAACGGAAACAGTGGTGCGTTGAACACCCTGTTCTGATGACGCAAGAGTTGTAAATATGGCAGCTGAGAAGGCCATTCTTTGTGCTCTTTTTGAAGAATTTTCGGAGCCTGATGAAATCGGTATAAATATGTTTAATACTGCAAAATACGCTCGACGGTACAGTCATTGCCTAGCCCTCCAGAATAAAAGAGAACATCCAAATTCGAGTGAAGGGATTTGTGGAAACTGTGGTTCCTAATATTGTGATCCAACATTTGCCTCACATTTCAGGATGAAAAGACAAACATTTCAGGTGAAGGAAAATCCACTTCTTACCTCCGAGACTGTATTATGGTCTATATGACCTTATTATTTTTATTGTGGGTATTAGACTTATCATTATTGCTGATCACTGTTGTTGTGCTATGTTATTGTAATATTTACCATTATATAATAGTATAGAAAAGTTTATGAAAGTGTCACTCCACAACACAATAGCAAAATATATAAATACAGTATGTATAGCATTTTTATGTTACATTAATCAGTGTCTAGCACACCTTCCTAAGGAAAGGATATGGACCAGAAGACATTGCAAATACTAAATGATATTTAGACAGACTTAAATAAGTTCCAGATCTATACTTGTTCTCGTATTATTTCAGTTATTTTGCCTTTAATGTAAATAAACATGTGCAAACAATATACTTGCTCTTGTGAATTTATTTTGATGTTAATTACATTGTGCCAGCTGTCTCTTTAATACCGCGTGGTTTATTTACATGTTGCTGCTGATTGGGCTGACATTTTTTGACACACCCACCAAACAAGAGAACGTATCTCAAACCCCGTTGCACACTGTTTCACACTGTTTCCAGGAAACATGTTGTTCAAACCGGAAACCGTAGCAAAACGTTGTGCACCGGTTTGAGCTTGAACTTGCCCCTGGCTTTTGTTTGCTGTAACAGTTGGCAGCGCACTTCAGCGCAGCCTAAATCAACATCTAAGATAAGTGAATGCTCTTTCAATCCATATCGCTGTGTATATTTGCGTGGTCTGCCTAATTGAATACAAATTGAGCAACCGTAAATAATTTTAAACTAAGTGTCATGTTAGCAGTTTGCATTGTATGCAGCAGCAAAATATTAAGCATATTAGCAGCAGCATTTAGCATGTGCTTATACTTCTGGAGCAAAAGGCAGTTTAGAGCTTGTAATCGCTCTAAGGATACACTAATAGTAACGAACATGAAAACAGGTTAAATTAAATAAGCAGTCTTGTGTATGCATTTCAACTGGGGTTCTCCATATACATCGGCAATTATCCCAGTGTAGGTCGATGTTTTCATTGTGATGAGTGCGTGGTTGATTTCAGTTGCATGCAGCGTCAGAAGCACACGCTTATCACAGTCATATCAACGATAGTGTTGCGGGAGAAGGGAATTAAGAGTTATCGCTATGGTTGTTGCAGTTCCGAGTGAAATGCATTATGGGTAGTGTAGTTCGGAGAAATGTGCTCGTGTGACATGTGCTATCGTGTGTTGTGTAATTCAGAAAACAGAGAAAGAGCGTTTATATTCTGCTTTATTTGTTCATTCAAGTCAGTCCACCCAGGAGTTTGTGCACTATAACCCTGATAACTTTATCTACATGAGAGAGTAAAATGGCATGCATCGGCTAACTTTGTCCATCTCATCATTGCACGAACACGAATTAACGAGCTGTTATGCTGCCACTGGGACTGGTGAAGTGTAGAAAGTAACAGCAGATATTAAATGACTAAATTATGATATTTGCTCAGGTGGATGCTGGGGTCTTATCTATCGGATTGCAACGTATATCCATTTTGTTAATTAACATTACACATAGCGCAAGTCTTATTAGAGTTAAGCCAGTCGGCGTGGTAGCCCAGGCACACATAGACATAGGCCACTAGCGTTAAGCTGGTCGGCGTGGTAGCCCAGGCACACATAGATAGTAATAAATGCAGTTCACATGGCACTTCGGAGCAGCAGCAGTACAAATGTCTTTTGCAATAGATCTGCTTTTTGGAGGGTGTCTTGTCTTTCCTTGTCTGTTCATCTCTAATGTGTGTGGATACATGCATGTCCACTGATGCAGCAGTTTATCCTTATATTCAGCGGCATGCATATATTGACTTGTATTGTTTTATGTAACGTGTCTCCTGCTTTTTTGGGGGTTATTCATATGTGTTATATGTGCAGCAGCAATATTTCTTAAATGCTCACATTCAGAATTGTTGGGATATACGGCAAATAGCAAGTCCGGTATTGCTCTGCAGCCCAGGTAGCAGCTCTATTGCCAAGACCAAAAATTACACTGAACAAAATTATAAATGCAACTTTTGTTTTTGCCCCATTTTCATGAGCTGAACTCAAAGTCTAAGACTTTTTCTATGTACACAAAAAAATTTCTCTCAAATATTGTTCACAAATTTGTCTAAATCTGTGTTAGTGAGCACTTCTCCTTTGCCGAGATAATCCATTCACCTCACAGGTGTGGCATATCAAGATGCTGATTAGGCAGCATGATTATTGCAAAGGTGTGCCTTAGGCTGGCCACAATAAAATGTGTAGTTTTATCACACAGCAGAATGCCAAAGATGTTGCAAGTTTTGAGGGAGCATGCAATTGGCTTGCTGATTGCAGGAATGTCCACCAGAGCTGTTGTGAATTGAATGTTAATTTCTCTACAATAAGCCGTCTCCAAAGGCGTTTCAGAGAATTTGGCAGTACATCCAACCGTCCTCACAACCGCAGACCACGTGTAACAACACCAGCCCAGGACCTCCACATCCAGTATCTTCACCTCCAAGATCTTCTGAAACCAGCCACCCGGACAGCTGCTGCAACATTCGGTTTGCATAACCAAAGAATTTCTGAATTTCAAACTGTCAGAAACCGTCTCAGGGATGCTCATCTACATTCTCGTCGTCCTCATTGGGGTCTCGACATGACTGCAGTTCGTCGTCGTAACCGAATTGAGTGGGCAAATGCTCACATTCGATGGCGTCTGGCACTTTGGAGAGGTGTTCTATTCACGGATGAATCCCGGTTTTCACTATACAGAGCAGATGGCAGACAGCGTGTATGGAGTCATGTGGGTGAGCGGTTTGCTGATACCAACGTTGTGGATCGAGTGGCCCATGATGGCAGTGGGTTTATGGTATGGGCAGGCGTATGTTATGGACAACGAACACAGGTGCATTTTATTGATGTCATTTTGAATGCACAGAGATACCGTGACGAGATCCTGAGGCCCATTGTTGTGCCATTCATCCACGACCATCAACTCATGTTGCAGCATGATAATGCACAGCCCCATGTTGCAAGGATCTGTACACAATTCCTGGAAAACATCCCAGTTATTGCATGGCCAGCATACACACGGGACATGTCATCCATTGAGCATGTTTGTGATGCTCTGGATCGGCATATACGACAGCGTGCTCCAGTTCCTGCCAATATCCAACAACTTCGCACAGCCATCGAAGAGGAGCGGACCAACATCCCACAGGCCACAATCAACAACCTGATCAACTCTATGCGAAGGAGATGTGTTGCACTGCGTGAGGCAAATGTGTGGTCACACCAGATACTGACTGGTTTTCAGACCCCACAATACAGTAAAACTGCACATTTTATAGTGGCCTTTTATTGTGGCCAGCCTAAGACACACCTGTGCAATAATCATGCTGTCTAATCAGCATCTTGATATGTCACACCTGGGAGGTGGATGGATTATCTCGGCAAAGGAGGAGTGCTCACTAACACAGATTTAGACAGATTTGTGAACAATATTTGGGAGAAATAGGCCTTTTATGTACATAGAAAAAGATCTTTGAGTTCAGCTCATGAAAAAAAGGGGGCAAAAACAAAAGTGTTGCGTTTATCATTTTGTTCAGTGTACATTAACACTGTCATGTACATTACCATGCCAATCCCTCCGAGAGTTGTCATGACAGAAATACAGAGTTCTGGCATGAAACTCTAGATGGCACAGTCCGATAGGTCTAGCTCAATCTGACCAGGTGACATCATTGTCACATGGCAGCTGATTGGTTCTCTCCTGTATCGGTAGCTCAATGAGCTCGCTGCTCAATATTCAAATGCCTGGCTTTTGTTTGCTGTAGCAGTTGGCAGCGCAATTCAGAAACAACCCACCTTTCCCAGCTCCACCTGTATAGATCTTCTACGAGGTGATTCATGTATGCTATATGGGGGTTATTTCATATGTTATATTTGCAGCAGCAATATTTCTTACATGCTCACAGCAGCATGTTGTGGATGTACTGGCCAGCAGCAGCGTAGCAGATCTATTCTGCTAAGACCAATTACATTAACACTGTCATGTACATTACCATTCCAATCCCTCCGAGAGTGTCAGCCCAGAACTGATTGTTAAAAGTTCTAAAATGTATAAGAAGATCAACAAGGTTGTGGTTCTGTGATTTAATAAAATGTTCTAATATATATATATATATAGATATATATAATAACAATAATAATAATACCAATAATATTATGTTTTGAAAAACAAATGATGAATGGCTGAATAATATATGTACAATTGTAATGAAAGCATGAGATCAGATTTTGAAAGAATGACTAGGGGTGTTACAAGGGTGATCAGTTTTGATATTTGTACTAAGAGTTTAGAAAATAAACAACTTGTGAAAATCGTACCAAAGCGAATAAAAAAACTGTAATGGCAAAATGAATGTTTGGAAATGTAAACTGATATTTCCTACTGACACACTACAGCAAAAGATAGAAATAACTGACTTAAAACCATTTTTTTAGCTGGTGAAAATACTAGTGTTTTAATAATTTTGGCCACCACTGTATATACACGTGTGTGTGTTTGCTGTATACATTAATTATCCTGAATTATTGATCTTGCCTTTCATTTGCATCTGGAAGAGAATTTCATTGCATTTTATGTACACTACATATTTGCTGCACTTGCATCATAGGAGAAAAAATGTAAGAAGTTTGAATCCATGCTTGATAAGCTCCTGTGTCAACATCTCCACAGGCCTCTTGCTTTGAGGCTCGTGATGTTGTTCTGGACCACCATGTCAACAATGCTCTTGTTCCATTCAAAATAATCTTGATAGTAATAATAATATTTTATTATTATTTTTATTATTATTGCCCATGAGTGCACCAGATTTTGGCTCACCAGTATGTTTTTTTTAATGTATGTTCTAATGTGTGTGTTCATCTTTGCTGAGCTTTGTCAAGCAAAGCATGTCTATAGCCAGTAGGTACTGATAATGATAAACCTAGGATTGCAATCCAGTGTGGCCATTACAGCGGACTTTCAACAGGCTAACAGCATCCCCGTGAACATAGCGTGACCCCCTGACTCTCGATTGTTATCAGGTCTGTCCAGCGGTGCAGACAGCGGAGAGAGAGGAGGCAAAAGTGAGGCTACCGGGTGGGCCTACCTGCCAGGCTGACAAAACAAGACAAAATCCACTGCTCCCAAGCTTATTCCTCTTTAATGTCAGGTCCATCACACACAAAATGGACAAAATGGAGCTACTGATAGCCAACAACAACAACTCTGTACATGACTGCTATGTTATTATAATAACTGAGACCTGGCTACACCCAGGGATACGTGACGCTGCTGTACAGCTAGCAGACCACACACTACACCACAGGGACTTCTCTGTAGGTTCCAGTAAGAGCAGAGGTGGAGGACTTTGCATGTCTGTACACAATGATTGGTGCTCACAAAGACACATCATAGAGAGCCACTGTTCACCTGATACAGACTCTAACAGTCACATTACTGACTTTCTTACCCACCTCAAGAGCAGTTGTTATTACTGTTGTTAACATTCCGTCTGATGCTAACATGAGCACAGCTCTCAGCTACCTACACAGCATTGTTAGAAAACATCATCGGGCCTATCTTGATGGGAGTCCATAAAATAGCTGGTGACTTTATTCAGGCATGTTTAAAGATTGTACTTCCAAGTCTTTCCAAACCAGAAACCCTGGATGACATCAGAAGTCCATACTCTTTTCAGAGTTTGTGATATGTCCTTCAAATCAGGTGACAGGGCTCTTAACAGTACTGCAGGAGCTAACCTAAAAAAAGATATCAAAGATGGTAAGCTGGTCTACACGAGGAAGATAGGGGACCACTTCAGTGGTAACAACAGGTGTGGCAGCATAATACAAACTTCAAGGGCAGCACCACCACTGGCTGTAACACCAGTGCATAACAGGCAGAGGAGCTTAACTGTTTCTTTGCACATTTCGAAGCGAAGTCTCCAACTCAACTCCAACATCCAACCATCTCTTCCTGATACAGACACCCAGGCACTGACCATACAAGAACATGAGGTGAGACATGTGTGAATTCAGTGAATCTGAGAAAAGCTGCAGGCCCTGATGAAGTGCTTGGAAAGGTACTTGGGGCTTGTGCCTATGAACTTGCTGCTGTCTTCAAAAACATCTTCAATCTGTCACAAGCCATTGTTCCACCCCGCCTTAAATCACCCACTATCATCCCGGTACCAAAGAAGCCAACAGACAGTCTAAATGACTATAGACCCATTCCTATTCCCACAAAGTGCCTTGAGAGACTAGTACTGAGGCATATTAAAGCCAGCCTCCCTCCCGACTTTGACCCCCATCAATTTGCTTACAGGGCCAACAGGTCTACCGAAGACACCATTGCGGTAGCCCTCCACAAGGCACTGGAGCGCCTGGAACACAGAGGGACATATGTCCATAAGCTCTTCATTGATTGTAGTTCTGCCTTCAATGCCATCATACCGGACATACTCATCAGGAAACCCCACCACCTGGGCTTCTCCACTCACCTCTGCACCTGGATTATGGACTTCCTTACTAACCACCCTCAGTCTGACAGGCTCATAGTGGTCTGGACATCTCTGGAGGCGATGAGTCTGCCTACCGAGACGAGGTCTGAAAACTGATGTTGTGGTGCTCTGCAAACAACCTGATGCTAACCACAAAGAAAACTAAAAAACCACCCTGGATTTCAGGAAGTGCTGACCCCCTTTCCATCTTCATAAACGGAGACAGTGTGGAAAGAGTATGCAGTTTTAAATTCTTGGGAACCCTTATATCAGGCTTATATCTTCTTGTCTACAAACAGCAGAACAGTTTCTTCTTCCCAGAAGTGTACTCTATTTATTATATGATACTTTACTGTGGACTGTGTAATAACTGGCTGACACTTTTAACTTTCACTTTCTTATTTTATCTGCTTTATATTAATTTTATGAATGGAATGTGATAGCGTGGTTTAGAAAATGTTGCAACCCTGTATTTCTTTTCAATTTGGAGAAAAAATCGGTTACAGAAAACTTTTAATCTTACTGTTATGATCAAACTGTTCAAACTGGTACATTCATTGTCCCCCAACAAGGCCGGTGCCAAGGGGGGGCATTTGCAGGCATTGCCCCCCAAATGAGTTACTGTGAAAGTGAAAAAAAACAGAGAGCATATGAAAGCGATTGCACGCGATCGTGAGTGTCAGCGACTGCACGCAATCACAGATGGCACGCTTCCCACCCAAAACAAAGTCCCCACCCCCCCGGCAATGTGATTTCAGCCCCTCCAAGAAATATAAATGCCCCCGTTGTAGGTGCCCTGACACCAGCTCTGTCCCCCAGCCAAAATGTCAAGTTACACCCATGAGATGTTGTAAATGATTTTTATGCAATGGCATGCAGAAAATTATTCTACCCCCTGGAGAATATTATTGAAATATTTTGATATTACAGCAATCTCTGTGAAAGCCCTAGTCTCTGTAAATCAGGGGATTTCAGATTGAAAGACAGTGGGCCTACCTTGTGACAAAATGTGCACAATGGTTCCTACGTGAATATATTGAAATGTGTTATTGTGATCAGTGAGCCAAGAGCACACACACAGGGTTTGTTCATGCATCAATAAAAAAGGATTATTGCATTTTTAATGTACTGTATATCACTGTAATTGTCCTTACCTTGATTACAGTCATCATCCATTGCAACTTTAGTAGCGCAATATGGTTTTCTTCTTATGTTTGCGAAAAATACACAAAAACACTACCCTCAGTCAGTGTAATCTTACATTGTAAATACAACAATACAACTAGATCTGCTGGATGCTGCTGTTTTGCAGATTGTAATTTAGTTTTTATTTGCTAGCAGATCATGTTCCATTTGGAGTGTGATTCATTTGTGTTTTGGGTAGTTAACGTTCTGTAATAGTGATTGATGTTTTTACATTATTTAAGGTTTTTAAATAATATTTTTCGAATATAAAATTATGGTATTCTAGTTTATAATTACATTAATAATTTAAGTGATATTTATTCACACATACCAATCATAGGTCAAAACACTGCTAAATTTTCTCTAAATTATAACATCATAATTGGTACTAAACAAAAAGCCATTTGGGAGTTGAAAAAGTCAGTTCTTATTTCTGAGCTGAGCCAAATGATACAGTTCCCTAAAAAGAGCCAGACTTTCCATCACTAACACTATTATTTCTGCTGTCTCTGAATTTTCACTTCATTAGCACTGTTTTGAACTGACTGTTTAAATGCATCCATTTACTGGATGCTTAGTCTAAGGCAGAACGGAGCACTCTTTGCTTGTCAGTAGTTTTTTGTGTTCACAGAGATTGAAGATGAGAGCATGCTAAATGAACTTAAAGTGGTTTTCATGAGTTTGGACAGTGGTGTTTACGCCATTTAGGCTTTGAGGGTATGTCTCAAGCACAGAGAATGCAAACATGTATGCTGCTTTCTTACTATAAACCGTCTTGCTTGAGTGCATGCAAACATACTGACTGTGGCACTGAACAATTTTGAACAGTCTGATTTGTCAACCTCTGACCTATCCAATGGTCTAAGCTTGGGGAGGGAGTATATGTTTGTCTAAACATAGGTAAAAGCAGACAGTAAATGGGGGGGGGGGGGGGGGGGCAGAGTTTGGTGCCTAAAGTTGCCTTTAAAGACCCAGATATTCACATAGGGAAAATGTAAGTTTTTTCTCTGTAGCATGCAGTAGAGAATCTAGGCATCTTACAGTATCTTACAGGATATTGTTTGTTGTATGCATTTATTCTGTTTGGCTGCTTTTGTGCACTTGTGTATCTATAGCTTTTTCTGTAATGATTGCCAAAATACAGCACTGTGATACACTGAGCAGTGAGACAGACAGAAGGATGTGTAGGAGGGTGGGAACACCTCTCCTCCTTTCTCTCTATCTCTGTCTTGCTCTATCTCTAATCTTGGTTTCCTGACACACTGCCACTTCCACAGATGCTGACACACCGCCAGGACCCTCAACATATCACATAAAACATGTCTTTTGAGCAGGGGCTGCTTGAATACACACATACAAACACAATGGAGGAGCAAACAGACCTTAAACAGCTGACACTCCACCAGGTGAAAAACATCATGTGAGTTTGGACAGTGTTAAATGGGAGGTGTTTACTGCATACAGGCTTCAAGGTTATGTCTCAAGCACAGTGAATGCAAATGTGCGTGCCGCTTTCTCACTATAACCATCTTGCTGGTGTGCATGTAAGCATACTGACTGTGGGTCTGTGACACTTTGAAACATTGAAACATTTTTGAACAGCCCAACTTTTATTGTGCAATGGTTCATTGTTAGTTCATGTTTACTTATGCAGTTAACTTATGTTAATGAAACCTTATTGTAAAGTTTTACCAAATTCATTGTTCAAATTCGTTTGATTATAGCAAATTCAAGTGCATGAATTAGAGGTGGGCTCCTCTGCTCTATAGGTGTAACTGAATGTCATTTCCACAGAATCTTTCTCCTTCAGACAGCTACACTGTCTCCAAGAAGCCATCTACAGCTCGACGATGAGGTATGCTCAACAGTGGATGGTGCCTAGATGGTGTCTCTGTGATGGAGCTGCAAACTGAGTGCAGAGACTATAGTTAGGGGTTCTCATGCCAGCACAGGTCCCCCACTCCCTGCCTCAGAGCGGGCAAGCTCAAATCATTCTAACGCCTCACTCATTTACACAATATAAGCAGCCCTCTGTCTCAAAGCAATGGTCTGCCATTTACAGAGGACACGTTCACTCGTTGACACAATAACTCAGAATGGCAGTCTGCCATGTACAAAGCACAGAAAGCTCCAGTCAGTCACTCATTCACACAATATATGCCCTTCTTCAGCCGCTTGCATAGAGCCTGAGCCAGCTATGAAACTTGTGGCTGAAACGCCATCTGTCCCTGACATGAGGAAATGACATTTGACAGTAAAGTCTGGCCTGCTCTCTTATTTCTATCTCGGTTTAACTGCCTTTTGCAGATGCTGAGATCACTAGTTGTCTCAATACTCCCTCTTTTTGTTTTGTTTTGTTTTGTTTTAACATATTTTCACTTAAAAAGATATGGCTATATCTCTTAGATTGATATAAAACTGTAGAGGCTCAAAGCAATTGTATTATATTGTAAGCGATTCTGCTCAATTTATTTTAAACCACCTTGCTAAAAAGAATCTTGATAATGCTATAACCAGTCAAAGTAACTGGTGTTCTTGGCTTGGCCCTGTACTTGCTGTTTGCATGTTTCAGTATTATTCTCATTTGTTTACTGTAAAACAATTAAGCAATATCACATAGGTATCTGCTGATTATACATATACAGCATATATTGGTTATAAATATCATTGCATCTTATTTCTAAATCTCTGTCAACAAACATCATTCTAAACAAAGGCAAAGCACAAAGCTTTGTGAGTAACAAAGCAATGCACAGACAGTGAGTTGGGTATATTTTGTGCACCCATTCTCTTTGAGAGACACTCTGCTCTGAACAATCATAGAGCATGAGAAAATACACCAATCTGGGGATATTCACTGAGAATTAATTGCATAAACTAAAAGTGATGGACTTTTTTTGCATCGAAGTCACTTAAACTTTTAATCACTTAAAAGTCTCACAGTGATGCTCCCTCTATCACTCATATAATAGTATGGAAGCCTGTATGCACACACAAGCAGAGTAGTATAAATACTGAAATGTCTGAGTGTTGTTTTACTAGATCTCCTCCACTTTAATAAGACGATCTGTGCTTATAATAAATAGAATCTTTGGAATGCGTGTCTGATGTATTTCTCTCAGATGTACATCAGATAAGGAACTAAAACTGGTTGAAAACAATGAAACAATAAATAAATATATCAGTTATATCATTCTTTATTTCTGAGAAGGTGACACATTGTTGCATGTATTCAGCATTGCTCTGCCCAATGCACTGGGCCCCCCATCAGCCTTCATTAATAAAAAAAAAATAGGCATGTGGTGCAGGCCCACATGCATCCACATATGGAGGCACAGCTGAAGCTATTCACAGCATGTCAGGCAATGCAGAAAATATTGTCCCAATCTGGGCAAATTTATATTAAAATGTTGTTGCTTTGAAACATTCAAAAAAGATTAATTTGTGCCACCAGACCCTTTAGAAACAGACTTGCTTACATTACAACGCCAGTGTCAAATGCAGTTTTTGCACAGCGTTACAACGGAACATAGTTATATTATGCACATCACAACCATTCTACAAACACTACAGCTCTGACTGAGATACAAAGTACAGAAATTATTGATGAAGAATAAGACATAAGCCAGGCACGTATCACCCACATGAGCACCACAGATCAATATGTCAAGAAAAGGAATATTCATCTCCAGTTTGGAGGGCCAGAGTTTGTGCCACTGCACTACATTAAGTATTTATTTTGTGTGTCTGTTTATATACAATATATAATCTAATGTGAATGCATGCATATATTGTTATTCATCACTGGACATTACACATGACTTGCTGTCATGGGCCCACTTCCAGCATACAAACAGAATAAAAAGGATTTGACCGGATTGTACACACCTGGGGCTGTTCACAAAACATCTTAAGGCAAGGCAAGGCAAGGCAAGTTTATTTGTATAGCACATTTCATACACAATGGTAATTCAAAGTGCTGTACATAAAATAAAATAAAAACAACAATAAAACAAGGAATTAAAAACTTTGGAAATTATAAAAAAAAAAAAAAAAAAAAACAAAATTGATTAAGAGGTTTAAAAATGAATTTAAGGGAAAAATGATTATACATATATATAGTGCAATCAGTTCGGACATTGCACAGTGCTCATTCATTAAATGCACAGCTAAACAGATGAGTTTGAGTCTGCATTTAAATGGACTAAGTTAGCACATCTGATCGTTTGGCTGATTCAATGCGGGTGGCTATAACTAAAAGCAATTCTGTTTTGTGTGAACCCTTGGTATTTCTAAC
The DNA here is from genome assembly GCA_018155175.1 of Sinocyclocheilus anophthalmus. Lineage (NCBI taxonomy): Eukaryota > Metazoa > Chordata > Actinopteri > Cypriniformes > Cyprinidae > Sinocyclocheilus > Sinocyclocheilus anophthalmus. Next base: position 20,523 of record JADLZN010002392.1, on the reverse strand, counting down.
TGACTAGATCCTAATGATCTGGGTGGTCTGTTAGGTTTATAATCAGTGAGCATATCTGCTATATATTTAGGTCCTAGGTCATTGAGTGATTTATAAACTAGTAAAAGTATTTTAAAATCAATCCTTAATGTAACTGGAAGCCAGTGTAAAGACATGAGGACTGGTGTGATATGCTTAGATTTTCTGGTTTTAGTCAGAATTCTGGCAGCAGCGTTCTATGAGCTGCAGCTGTCTAATGGTCTTACTTGTGAAGGCCGGTGAGAAGACCATTACAATAATCCACCCTGCTCGTGATAAAGGCATTAACAAGTTTCTCCAAGTCTTGACTGGAAACAAAACCTCTAATTCTTGCAATGTTTTTTTTTTAGATGATATTATGCTGATTTAGTTACAGCTTTGACATGGGGGGGGGGGGGGGGGGGGACTACTGAAACTAAGGTCTGTCTCCAGAATTACACCAAGATTCCTGACTTGATTTTTCGTTGTTAGACCCCTAGAGTCAAGGTAAGCATTCACCTTGAGAACTTCACCTTTGTTTCCAAATGCAATGACTTCAACTTTCTCCTTGTTTAACTGAAGAAAGTTCTGGCACATCCAACTGTTAATTCATCAATGCATTGGCAGAGGGAGTCCATGGGGCTGTAGTCATTTGGAGATAAGGCTAGGTAAATCTGGGTATCATCTGCATAGCTGTGATAGGCAATTTGTTTCTTTCTCATTATTTGACTTAGTGGGGGCATATACAGGCTAAACAAGAATAACGTTCAAGAATTGAGCCTTATGGGGCTCCGCATGTTGCATGTCATGGACGTCCACTTAGACTTATGCTCTCCTATACTCACATACTAACCGCTCCCTTCTAAGTATGACCTGAACCATTTGAGTACCATCCAAGAAAGCCAGATCCAGTTTTCCAGTCTCTCTAGAAGTACATTATGATTGACAGTTTTAAACGCAGCACTGAGATCTAGTAGTAACAGCACTAATATTTTGCCAGAATCAGAATTAAAGCAAATATCATTTATTAACTTAATGAGCGCTGTCTCTGTGCTATGATGCAGTCTGAAACCAGATTGAAAATTGTCCAGTTATCCATTTGAGTTTAAGTATTTGTTCAGATGATTAAAGACTACCTTTTCAATAATCTTTCCTATAAAAGGAAGATTTGATATTGGTATATAGGTGCTCAATATGGTGTTATCAAGATTTCTCTTTTTCAGAGGGGGTAAACCAACTGCAGTTTTCAGGAGTTTGGAAAAGTCCCAGAAGAAGTGTTTTTTTTTTTTTTTTTTTCTTTTTTTTTTTTTTTTTTTTTTTTTTTTTTTTTTTTCGTTTTTTCAGGCGTTCACCACTTCTAAGTGATCTGCTTCTAAACAGTTAAGCACCCTTTTGAAAAATATGTGGGAAGTGTGTCAAGATAGCATGTTAACGATTTAAGGTGCTGTACTATTTCTACCAAAATTTTGCTATCAATTTCTTCAAAAGCAGACATAGTATCTTCTTTTTGATATTGTGGTCGAATATGTCTGACCTCTGCATAACTTGGGGATGTGCTTATCGCCTTCCTGATATTATTGATCTTATCAGAAAAGAAGGAAGCAAACTCATTACATTTTCTGTCGGAGAGCATTTCACTTGGAATCTGACTTGGGGGGTTTGTCAGTCACTCAACAGTAGCAAAAAGAGTGCGAGTGTTGTTTAAGTTACTGTTTATAAGGTTTGAGAAGAATGACTGTCTAGCTTTGCCTAGTTCCACATTGAAAGTACGAAGGCTGTCTTTATATATGCTATAGTGTATTTCAAGTTTCGTCTTCCGCCACATCCGCTCAGCTTTTCTGCATTGTCTTTTCATACTCTTAAGGCTAAAAGTAGCTCCTAACTTGCCAATATAGGAGAAACACTTAAAATAATGGGTGTGTCAGTCCTAAATTTAGTCCTAAATTTTTGCTCTAAGAGTATTTTACACAGCATTTTAGCATTAAAAGCAGCTCTTAAATTTTTTAAAACTTAGGGGTAGCCAAGAGGACTCCTAAATCATTAAGACCAAATCACAAACCATTCCTTTTACATTTGGACAATGTCTTACTATCAGTCATGATTAGTCCATTAATTAAAAAGCTGCTAGAAATAAAGGTACAGCTAGTGACATCCAACTTGCTCTAATGTCACACTAACGTATGCCAAAAATCTCTCACAACAGCGAGTCGGCTGTGTATTTGAGTGCAGTTGCTCTCACCCAACTGCGCTGACAAAAGCATGACAGAAAACAACTTGCTGACAACACAACTTAATGCTCATTAACCATTGATTTATTTTTGATTATTAGAAAGTGTGATTATGTGTTTAAATGATGCGTGAATCTACCCAAACACTATGACTGCACAAACTCTGTGTGGGATATGTGATTGATGTCATACTTCTAAATATATATAAAATGTGTCTTTAACAAACTAAAAGGGGATAGAAAAAACATTGTTGGGAAAAATATACTGGTACTTTGAATGTGTTGTATATCACATTTATTTTCATATACAGTGGGGAAAATATTTATTTGATCCCCTGCTGATTTTGTAAGTTTGACCACTTACAAAGAAATGAAGGGTCTGTCATTTTTATGGTAGGTTTATTTTAACAAATAGAGACAGAATACCAACCAAAAAATCCAGAAAAAAAACACATTATATAAATGTTAGAAATTGATTTGCATTTCAGTGAGTGAAATAAATATTTGATCCCCAAGCAAAACATGACTTAGTACTTAGTGCAGAAACCCTTATTGGCAAGCACAGAGGTAAGATATTTTTTGTAGTTGGTCACCAGGTTTGCACACATCTCAGGAGGGATTTTGATCCACTCCTCTTTACAGATCCTCTCTAAATCCTTAAGCTTTCTTGGCTGTCATTTGGCAACTCGAAGTTTCAGCTCCCTCCACAGATTTTCTATAGGATTGAGGTCTGGAGACTGGCTAGGCCACTCCATGACCTTAATGTGCTTCTTCTTGAGCCACTCTTTTGTTGCCTTGGCGGTATGTTTCGGGTCATTGTCATGCTGGAAGACCCATCCATGACCCATTTTCAGTGTTCTGGCTGAGGGAAGGAGGTTCTCGTCCAAGATTTTACAGTACATGGCCCGTCCATTTGCCCCTCAATGTGGTGAAGTCGTCCTGTACCCTTAGCAGAAAAACAGCCCCAAAGCATAATGTTTCCACCTCTGTGCTTGACTGTAGGGATGGTGTTCTTTGGGTCATAGTCAGCATTTCTCTCCCTCCAAACACGGCGAGTCGAGTTAATGCCAAAGAGCTCAATTTTGGTCTCATCTGACCACAGCACTTTCTCCCAAGCCTTCTCTGAATCATTTAGATGTTATTTGGCAAACTTTAATTGGGGCTGTACATGTGCTTTCTTGAGCAGGGGGACCTTGCGGGCGCTGCAGGATTTCAGTCCATTGTGGTGTAGTGTGTTACCAATGTTTTGCTTGGTGACTGTGGTCCCAACTGCCTTAAGATCTTTAACAAGCCCCTGCCGTGTAGTTTGGGGCTGATCCCTCACCTTTCTCATGATCATCCTTACCCCATGAGGCAAGATCTTGCACGGAGCTCCAAACCAAGGCCGATTGATGGTTGTTTTGTATTTCTTCCATTTCCGAATAATCGCACCAACAGTTGTCTCCTTCTCACCAAGCTTCTTGCTGATGGTCTTGTAGCCCATTCAAGCCTTGTGCAGATCTACAATCTTGTCTCTGACATCCTTTGACAGCTCTTTGGTCTTGCCCATGCTGGTGGGAGAGGTTGGAATGGAAGATGCAGATTGTGTGGAAGGGTGTCTTATACACCTAACGAGCTGACATTAGGAGTAACTTCTTAAAGTGGCAGGACTAATCTGTGTTCCACATGGGCACATAACCAATCTGTGGGAGCCAGAATTCTTGCTGGTTGGTAAGGGATCAAATACTTATTTCACTCAATGTAATGCAAATCAATCTCTAACCTTTATAAAATGTGTTATTTCTGGATTTTTTGCTTGATATTCTGTCTCTATCTGTTAAAATAAACCTACCATGAAAATTACAGATGCTTAATTTCTTTGTAAATGGGCAAACTTACAAAATCAAAATAAATGATCCATTACAAAAAAAGTCCATTACGGTTCATCCGTTACAAAAACATCATCCATAGCAACAAGCTCAACCCCTCCCTTTCTCTTAGGTTAAGATTTCTCCCTTTTCCTTAGTAAGTTTAAGCAGCTTTTGTGAATTGGTTTTAACTCTTACCTAAGAACTTTTACTCCTGAATAGTAGTAAAATAAGATCAAATGTTTTGTGAATACGGCCCTGATCTATATCACCAGTTATACATGAAAAAAATTAATGATCACTCACATGCAATAACAAATTTAGACATAGTTTTCTTAATAAAAAAAAAAATCTTTAAAATGGCAGCAGTGTCAGTATATAGTCCAAAACCACTGGTAATACTGGGTTGATTTAGAGCCAACTAAATATACGAAAAATCTTACTGGCTGCACCTTTAAAATAATTTAAATTCACACATAAAAATTATTTTAGTGTACTTCTCCTTTTAGGTGATCTTTAGTGTAGTTCCAACCACAGTGGAAAAAGAGTGGGGGGAACAACCCCCCCCCCCCACCTTTTTATTTTTTATATTAAATAAGTACTTTTTAATAATTCACAATGTATATATAGTGCCACAATCAATCAATCAATAATTAAATAAAAGTTTTTAATACAAATTAGCACAAGTCAAGCTGCGATACCAAACAGGACCACAGGGAGACGCCAAAGACCACTAAACCTCATGCCTTGTCCTGACTTGATCCATTCAGAATCACTAAACTTCTGATCACCGCAAAATCTAAAACACCTTCAGCCAGCATCCATTATAAAAACTCTTGCTTTTAAGCCAAATACATGCTGAAAAGAATAATTTACTGACATCTGGTCACAAGTCACTATACTCGCATGTTTTCTCTGCATTAGGCTGTTTTGAACTTACTGTTCGAATTAGTTTACTGGATCCTTGGACTTTCCAGGATTTTACCAGTTTAAAATGATGTGATCGCAAAAGCCTGCTTCTTTTAATTTTTAAGGTATTATTTTTCGTTGTAATTTACTCCAGCTGGTCCAAAATGCAGCAGCTAGAATTCTTACTAGAACCAGGAAGTATGACCATATTAGCCCGGTTCTGTCAGCACTGCACTGGCTCCCCATTATACATCGTATAGATTTTAAAATCTTGCCTACGTTGCCCTGAGTGGTTTAGCACCTCAGTATTTGAACAAGCTCTTGTTACATTATAGTCCTCCACATCCGCTGCGTTCTCAAAACTCTAGCAATTTGATAATACCTAGAATATCAAAATCAACTGCGGGCGGAAGATCCTTTTCTTATTTAGCGCCCAAACTCTGGAACAATTTACCTAGCATTGTTCGGGAGGCAGACCCACTCTTGCAGTTTAAATCTAGATTAAGACCCATCTCTTTAACCTGGATTACACATAACACACTAACACATTTCAATTATTCAAATCAGTTAAAGGATTTTTAGACTGCATTAATAAGGTCAACCGGAACCAGGAACACTTACCATAAAACCCGATGTACTCGTTACATTGTAAGAAGAATGGCATCTACACTAATATTAGTCTGTTTCTCTCTTATTACGAGGTCACCGTAGCCACCAGATCCAATCTGTATCCAGATCAGATGGTCACTGCAGTCACCCGGATCCAGTACATATCCAGCCCAGACAGTGGAACAGCACCTAGAGAGGACCTCTACAGCACTGAAAGACAGTGGAGACCAGGACAACTAGATGAGCCCCAAAAATACAGATCCCCAGTAAACACCTTGTCTCAGATGGCCACCGGGACAAGACCACAGGAGCCAGTTGAGTCCTCTGCACAATGTGACTTTGCTGCAGCCTGGAATTGAACTGCTGGTTTCATCTGGCCAGAGGAGAATGGCCCCCCGACTGAGCCTGGCTTCTCCCAAGGTTTTTCTTCATTTCTGTCACCCATGGAGTTTTGGTTCCTTGCCGCTGTGCCTCTGGCTTGCTTAGTTGGGGACACTTGATTTCCAGCGATATCGTTGACTTGATTGCATAGATACTATTTAAACTGAACTGAGCTGGATGAGACATCACTGAATTGAATGATGAACTATCTTTAACTGAAAAATTAGTGTTTACTATTGTCACTGTGCATTATTGACACACTATTTTCCTAATTAATGCTGTATAGTTGCTTTGACACAATCTGTATTGTTAAAATCGCTATATAAATAAAAGTGACTTGACTTGATGATTCAAATTAAGTATCAATAATTAAGTAGTATTCTTACTACTCTGCGCGCATCCCCAGACCATAGATCGTGCCCCAACACATTGAAAACCCCTGAGACCGACTCCGCTTGCGTTCATTCATGTGATTGGTCGAGATGGAATTTCCTCTGGACGATGCAATTTCCTCCACCCTCCACCTGGCTCTTACCCACCTAGAGAATAAAGACTCCTATGTTAGGATGCTGTTCATTGACTTCAGCTCAGCATTCAATACAATAATCCCACAACAGCTCATCAATAACTAAAACTGCTGGGCCTTAGCAATTCCCTCTGTAATTGGGTCCTGGACTTTCTATCTGGAAGACCTCAGTCAGTCCGTGTCGGCCACAAAACCTCGAGCACTACCACACTGAGCACAGGTGCCCCACAAGGCTGTGTACTTAGCCCGCTGCTCTTCACGCTGCTGACCCACGACTCCACTGCCAAGTTCAGCTCCAACCACATCATGAAGTTCGCTGATGACACATCGGTGGTAGGTCTCATCAGCAACAACGATGAAACGCACTACAGAGAGGAAGTGGCAAAGCTGGCTGAATGGTGTGGAACTAACAACCTGTCCCTCAATGTGAGTAAGACAAAGGAGCTTGTGATGGACTTCAGGAGAAACTCTTTTGACCACCCCCCACTGACCATCGACAGCTAGACTATGGAGAGAGTCAGCAGCACTAAATTCCCGGGGGTGCACATCACAGAGGATCTCACCTGGACCACCAACACCATGTCACTCTCCAAGAAGGCACAACAGCGCCTACACTTTCTCCGCCGGCTGAAAAGAGCAAGTCTCCCTTCACCCATCCTCACCACATTCTACAGGGGAAACATTGAGAGCGTGCTGACCAGCTGCATCACTGTCTGGTATGAGAACTGTAGTGCAGCAGACAGCAAGACCCTCCGGCGGACAGTGAACACAGCTGCAAAGATAATCGGTGCCCCTCTCCCCTACATTTTCCTTACATGATGCTCCAGCAAAGCCAACAGTATCATGAAGGACCCCACCCATCCCTCCCACAGTCTCTTCCAGCTATTACCATCAGGAAGACGGTACCAGGGCATCAGAGCACACTCTGCAAGACTGCTCAACAGCTTTTTCCCCCAGGCTGTGAGAGCCCTGAACTCAAATCACCCCGTCCCCTCTGAAACCCCATACAAACCCCAACCTCCTGAAACATGGACCACCCCCCCCTCCCCAACAATTGTGCAATTCGAAGTGTGCTACTCACAGGTGAGTGGGCCTGTACAAACCACCTGTAGTAACACACTCCTCTATGTGCACTAGACAATTTCCACACACACTGCTGTGTGTACATAATCCCACAAAAAACTGTTTACATGCTCATGCACTACAAATCATCTTGCACTGTTCCCCAGCCAGCTGCTTGACTTACGATGTTTCTCTTTGCACATGTACAGTATTTATGTGAAGCATTTGCATAGTTTGTATTTTTTAGTTTGTGTATAGTTAACCATTTGTATATAGTCTATTTATAGTCAAAATCTGTCAGTAGGTTAGTTGTGTATAGGTTTATACTGTCTTACTTCATTGTTGTATGTCTGTATTTATGCCTGGTGTGTGATTTATATAGGGTAATTTCTAATCACCCAGACACTGATGCTTTTACTATGGGTACAGCAAACTTCCAGAAGTGTCGGTACGCACAAAAAAGTGCAGGAACGCAAAAGACTAAAATATAGAAGTGCCGGTACTGCGGCTTCAAGCACTGGCAAACACACCAGCCTGTAATTTGCAAGTAACCCATTAGTAGAGCCCTGCACGGGCCTGAAATCTAGGCCCTAGCCCAGCCCTGGCCCAAGGCGTTCAGGCCCTAGCACGGCATTTGTCCGACAGTTTATCAGAATTCTCAGCCCGAGGCCGACTGGAGCCTGTGTCTTTTCTCTCTTTCTCTCTTCCCCATTATACACAGCTGCTGTTGCAGCCATTACAGTTCATAGTTCAAATAGTTTTGTTCTTAATGGCAAAGTGGTTTAGGGGTTCAAGTGCGTAGCGCTGAAACCCTATTGTAATTGTTAGAATGGTCATGGATCAGCGATATCGATGTAAAACTGATGGTGCAGACCAAACTGTAAGTCGCAGAGACTTGAAACGTAGAGGTATGGTAGTACTCACACTGCCTACAACATTATCAAGTCTCACCCCAATCGGTCTGATGAGGGCGCTACAGCGATCAAAAGTACAAAATCACTCATAACTCCTAAACTGTCAGTTGCAGGCTCAAGTGTCTTATGTTGTTGGAATCCTTGACTCATGCTGGACAAAACGCATGCTTCAAAATTTATCGCAATTTTCAGCTATTTCGTTTTTTTTGAAAAACTTACTTTTGCAACTAGTCCTAAGATTTTTCGCCTGATTGGAACCAAACCAGTGCAGAAACATTCTCTGGACAATGAATATAAATAGTTATCAAAAAAGAAACATTCAATTAGGAATACCCCCCCCCCCCACTTAAACGCAAAATAGGCTAGCCTTTATGTTAAAGGCTCATTATGGTTTAGAATTTAAGTAATTATTCTCTGGTCGGGGGCAGCCCTAGTTTTAATCCAGTCCTCTATTTGTGCTATAATGCTTCCAGCTGCGCTTAAGGCTCACTGCTGCTGGCGGGGACACTAAACCCCACACCAGCCATTCTTGACAGTTGCGGTAGCATGGTCTCATGTTGTTTCCACCAGCATGGCAAATCTTTTTCATCACCATAACTGATGGATGAATGGTGGCCAAGAGAGCTCAACGTGCTGCAACTTAAGGAAACACATGCAAATAGAAAAAGCACCAGCAAATTAAGAAAATATCTTCATCAGTTTGACAGCACATGTGCTGCAAATACTCGAAACGCAGACAAATACAGAAATGTGCTGCAAAAACAGAAATATAATGCAAATACTCACAACACAAACAAAGACAGAAACACACTGCAAATACTCACAACATATCCAAAAACAGAAACGCACTGCAAATAGCACAGACCACAACGAGAGGACCCTAAAAATGCCAATATTACCCCAACAAAACCAAAATTAACCATGGATTTATTATAGTAAAAGTGTAGTAACCATGTGTTATTTTAAATTTTATTTTTATGGCATTTTGATTACCATTTGTATAACCACAGTTGTACAAATACCAGGTAATCTGGTAGTAGCAAACATGGTTCAATTTGTGTTACCCATGGTTTAAACTATAGTACTTTTTTTTTAATATATATATATATATATATAATAATTTATTTACTTTATAGTAAAGTCTGGGTACAACTGTAACCCTTGTTCCCCGAGAAGGGAACGAGACACTGCGTCGGTAACGACACTAGGGGGAACCCCCTCAGCGTAGCACATCTGAAGCATGAATTAAACTATTCCAATCCTGATTGGTGTTGCATCATGACGTAACATGTGACGGCATAGTCGGAAGCTACAAAGGACGCTGGCACACAACAGAGTCAGCTTTTGCGGTTCAGCAACCCGCTCCCAGGCGAGGAGAGGTGTGGCAAAGAGATGCAGTGTATCGTTCCCTTTCTCAGGGAACAAGGGTTACAGTCATAACCTGAGACGTTCCCCCTCGAGGGAACTCACACTGCATCGGTAACGACACTTTGGGGAACGGATACCCACTATGCCACACCAAAACATGCCTGTCCTAGTGTGAAGCTGAACCAGGCACAACCTAGGACGAGAGCACTTGTGCACCCGACGTGGAGGGAAGGTTCAGCCTATAAAACCTAATGAAAGTATGTGGGGTGGACCACCCAGCCGCATCACAGATCTCCTGCAACGGGACTCCTGACAGGAGGGCCATAGAGGACGCCACGCCTCTAGTAGAGTGGGCCCTCAAAGCCACAGGTGAAGGCAAACCGCACACCTGATAGGCCAAGGCAATAGCCTGAACAATCCAATTACTAATTGTCTGCTTGGAAACAGGAAGTCCCTTCTTGGGTGATCCAAAACACACCAACAACTGTTCTGACCTCCTCCAATGAGAGGACTTCTGAATTAAGATGTTCAATGCTCTGACAGGGCAGAGCAGATGAAGCCTCTCTTCTTCCACAGACACATGAGGTGG